>JABUQX010012745.1:27500-40261 GCA_015478945.1 Trachelipus rathkii | reverse complement strand
ATAACTGGGACCAAAAAAAATTCAAAAAAAATTAAACTACCTGCTTTATGTCAAAGCAAATAAATCTGAATTTTAAATTAAAAGAGAACTTCACACCTTTTAAAAAATGGTTAAAAAAAATAATAAAGTATAATCTGCTACCTATAACGTCCGTATCTCTAAAACACCTATACTAACCTACACAAACCATATACTATACGCACCAACAACTTCTATTACTAAGATAATTTATTTTAACTTAATCCATCGTTTCACAAAAACAAACTACAAGACAAATTTAGTTAAAATATATGAAAATGTGGTTCAAAACTCATTCATCACTATGCGGCTCGCAGTTCGTTACATTTTGTTAGATAGCGTTGAACTAATGTGTGACAAAAGAAAAATTTGACTGCCATGTTCATGGGAGAGGGCATAATGCGACACGAAGCCAAACAAATATCATAGATATAGATAATTATATAATACTATACATATATACTATATATATACAATATGATATATATATAGTAAGTATATATATAATAATAACTAATATATATATATATATATATATATATAGTATATATACTATTAAATATATATAAATATAGTAATGTCATATATATATATATATATATATATATTAATATATATATAATATATAGTATAAAATAATAAATAAATAATATAGTTAATTATATATATATATATATTATAATAAAATTAAGTATTCTTAATAATCTAACAAATTCCCAGCAAGTAAGGAGCTAATTCGCCCTGTCAGTGGTCCAGCATCTTTATTTCTCTGGCCCTGAAAACTTACTTAACCCTAGTGAGCCACTCTAGAAGACTCATAATTCTCGGCCTAATGCGTTCGGACGCCAAAGTCCTCGAGTTAAACACTCTCAGGTAGGGTATTCGCCCTTTCAGTTAGAAACTAGCATCTTCTTCCATTAGGCCTCCAAACTTCGTTTCTCCCAGAGCATCTCCAGAAGGATCTTGCTTAAACGTAGGCTATAAGATTCCAACGCTGGGCAGGAGTAATAAAAGCAAAAGGAAAGGACCGGGTGGCTAGCCCTGTCGCCCTATGACCATGCGAAGAAAATATCTTCATTACATCCCCGACTCGCCGCCGTAATATCCATGCCCATATATTTACGAGTGCATTAAATCACCTAGCCAAGCTAGGCTCCACATTAACTTGTGAATCATCCAAAATCATAACTAAAAGCATTATTCATAAGTAATTTAAAGAGTATATTTCTTTAAAAATTTCAATTGCCTACACAACCATATACTTTAGTGAAAAAACTCATATTACCTTATTAAAAAATACGATTGAAAGAACCTGGATGTGAAAAATTCTTGTTGCATTCTCTCGTCTCTACAGTGTATGTCATGGTATAGATTCGACATTAATTTTGACGCTTAAATTATAAATTAGTTCGTATCTGAAATTTATATATTCGAAATGTTTCCGTGGTGCAAGATCAATAGTATCTCTCTAAGATTTCAGGTCTCCTCTCTTCTCTCTACAATTATCTTGCCTCTCGACAATTAGCGTAATCCTCAGAGAACCACTTATTATTCGCCCCTATCACATGTATCATGCGTCGAATATACAGTTATAATTTTGACTTAAAAAGAGCGTAAAAAACTGATTTGTAGGCTTTAAATTAGATAGCTATTCACGATTTCTGTCCTCACAAAATCTGTTTCCAAATATCCCTTCTCTTGCTCTTTTAGTTTCTACCTTCCCAGCTGTTTTCTATTCTGTCCGACAATCCGGCTCTACAGTTAGATCCAATTTTGATTAGATAATAGTAAGTTCTATAATTAAAAATATAATATATATATATACTATATATAAATAAGAATAAGATATAAATAATATAATATAAATATTAGTCAGTCAGTACGCTATATATACTTACCTATACCTCACCATATAAACACTGCCGGTGCGACTACTACCGAAAAGGCACACCAGGGTCGGCACATATATAAATGATATATATTTATAAATATACGTACCTATAATCTATATACATATACTATACACAATACAACATATCTAGGTATATGTAAAGATATTTTTAGCGTTCCAAGATCACTAAATTTACTACATAATATGTACTGTATATACAGTACATATAATACAGGCAAATCCTTTAATTTTTAACAGACTGATTCGTAATAATTTATATGAAATTTCACACTATTTTATTATAAAATCTATATTCAATAATTTATTAAGATATATCTGGATTAAAATTCAAAGAGTATAAAATCATTCTCTACTTCTAAAATGTCTTTTAAGAAAAAATTTTAAAAATATTTCGGTAAAGTGAAAAAAAAATAATAAAATTGTTAAAAGCTTCCCCACCCCCCAAATCGTTCTTTTCATGGAAAATGCTCTGTCAGCAGAAATAGAATTCCATATAGTATATATAGGCATCAAGAAGTAAAGGCAATAACACGTGATATATTGACCACTTGAATTCCGGATGACCAATTCCTTCTAACAACAAATATTAAATAATATCATTGACTTTCTCCGCTCGCTGCCTTATTAATTACGATTTCAGCTCTGAAGCGAAACGTTATTTGAAAATCTCAAAAACCTTAGTCCCTTCATCAATATTTGATTCCTCGAGGATTAAACAGTCGTTTTGAAAAATCGACGTCTTTTTCTCCTTCAAGCCCTATTTTGGAATAGGGAAAGTTTTCCACGAGGGAAAAAAGAACGCATCACTTCTATTAGGCTTATCGCTGCATTCCATATTCAGATTGATAATTAAATGAGCTACAAAGATTTAGAAAAAAAGGGTTTATTTTATTAATAAGAACCACGTCTTGGAGCTTGAAAAGGCAGACAGAATTAATTATATCAAACCGAAGAAAATTTCCAAAAGTCTTGATTTATTTCGTAGTACGAATTAAAGATTTGTAAAATGGATATAAAATAATCTATAAAAGGAAATTGGAACAATTAATTTGGCCAGTTTTATTTTGTTCGGAAATGATAATTGTTTAGTCCATTAGATTGTACGTATGGAAAAAGGATGAGTACGACAATCTGTCCTCAAATAACAAGCTTCATTGGGAGAATTACAACTTGTGCATGAACTAGTAAAAGAAAATATATTGGAGATAAAACTATTCTATTAGCCACATTTTGCAATGTGTTTCTTTTTTAAAGAAATTAACCTATATATAGTATATAATATATTATATATAATAATAATTAATATATATATATTATTACCCTAACTAGATCATATTCACCATAACTAGATCAACTACGCTAGGCTGTAACGAGTGTTTAATATATTACTACGCACTGCCGAGCATCACTACATCAGATACGGCGTATACGTGCCTACAGTCCAGTCATATATCCTACACTCACTAGCATTATACCGGCTACAGTCCAACCTACGACTTTCCTACACACCATATAATAACCTCGACGACCCTATCCGTACATACCTCTAGACGCTCATTACTATACCATAAACTTAGAATACATACGAATCAGAATTAACGCATATATATATATATATATGATATTTTATAAATATGATGAAGTGAAACATCAGAAATATTATTTAATACGTAATCATTCATAAATTCCATGCATAAGCGCGTACGACAGCAGCATATTAAATATATTTAATATAATATATATATATATCATATAAATATATATATATATATAATATATATATATATAATAATAAATACTATATATATATATATATATATATATATATATATATATATATATATATATATATATATATATATATATATAGTTACGAGGTCAGGTTATCACAACGATGACCTGGAGTCCGAACCATGATGTGGGATGTGTCAAATACTCCGTGAGCAATTACGTATTTAGATGGAAGATCTTTTCGATGAAGTGCTTTCACGTAGTGGTTCTAAATTGGTAATAACCTTTAGCAGTGATGAAGCTCTCTATTTATACATTTTTGTTCCCTACCTGCTTTTAAATTTTTTTAAATTCAAGTCAAAAGTTAGAAAAATCGTCCGTTTTTCTTCAATTCATTTTTATCATTATTACTTCCTTTAATTATGTATAATCAGTGGAGGTTCGTCCATAGGCATTGCGGAACTGCAGCTCCCCCCAAAATTTCAGAGCTAAGTCACAACTACTAAACAGCATTTGTTATTTCCTTGTAACTTTCTCTTATATATATATATATATATAATATATATATATATATATATAATTATATATATAATATTAGTATATAGTATATAATATATATATATATTATATATATAATATATATATATATATATAAAGTAATTTTTGTCGAATAATTTATTCCATAGAAAATAAGGAACTTGAAAATCTGTTGTTCCGAAAATAGCTCTAAACTGTATATTTTTACTTATGTAATTCGAGCGAGTTGTGTCACTGTGAATGTAGCTTAATAAAGTTAAGTTGGAACAAAAATGAAATTTTGTTCCAGTCTGAGATTTTTTTTCTTTTTTGAGCTTCACATTTTATTCCTCTTTAATTTTCGATCATTTTTGCAATTTTAACTGATCGTTTTACAAAACATTATATATGTTAATATTATATATATATATATAATATATATATTATATATTATATATATATATATATATATATATATAATATATATATATATATATATATATATTATATATATCTCATAAATAGTATATATATACGGTATATTTATATTCTCAGTCCCTTATTAGAACAAACAATACTCAATACAAAAACTCAAACTAAACTATAATTAACTAATAGCACAATATAACATATCACGCAGTTATCTATTCTTTATATATTTATTACAACTAACCAACAATAATGCTAACCATAACAATGAGTATTTTTAACATTAATAAAGCTAACTAATTAGCATCATAATATATTGTGAATCATATAATAGAAAAATAATTATAACAACTCACGACGAATCTATCACTAACTTATATAAGCCTATATATAAATAGATAAATATATACTTGATTAATATAAAGCTAATAACATAAAAGCGTGTCCATCAACACTTATTAACACCTGTAAATAACTCTACCTAACTGCATACAAATAGCGTCACCTTTCATAACTTTATATCCAACATTAATATTACCTCTATATAGCATATTATAACTCAGTTTAATTATTTATACATTGATACACAAGTAATATAAGGTTCTTTATAGATATTTAACTATATAACTACGATATCTTAGTTGTAATAAGTCTATTACCACATACAATAATCATAGCGTTTTTAGTCTCATATTTATACACTATTAAATACTCTCAACATCTAACATATACTTGAAGCTAGGAAAGTATATATTTGTATTACAACGTGAACTAAAATCACCAACACATCACATATGTCACGAAATAAAACCTCATACTAACAATATATAATCAAAATTTTACCGTCCACTTTAACAAACAGTTAAAATGATAACATATAGAACACTTCGTGATCCTCCAAAGAATAACCTTATTCACACTTTTTATCAATGGCATATCTCTCTAACTAATTCTAATGTTAATTGTACTCACTAGTAAAATTATTCTGATAATTAATGATATTAAAATGATTTAGCAAAAACCTGTCTAATCATCATACTTAAAAAAGAATATATTATATAATAGCTGGGATCATTAACAAATGTACTCATCAACTTCGATAACATATTTTAACATTATGTATTCTTACATGTAACCCATCTGTATAATAGAAATATCATAAATCTCCCATGACGAAAATTCGCAAACATATAACAATAGTTTTTACTATCAATACTAATAAACATAAAAAAATAACAAAATTTTATATTATTATACCTAACATAACATTTAACATTAAGTGCTTATATTGAGATATAAAATAATCATCATAAGTATATAGAGCTAATAATTACTGTTGTAAATTACATAGTATAAATTCTAGTAATAATCTAAGTTAAATTCAAATCATACACCCATCCTACAGTTACCCCTATACACCTGTCGCTCCCCTTATCACTGTTTATTCTATTGAACTATTTGATTCAAGTCATTAATTCTAATAAGATCTATATAATTTATTGTAGACTAATACATTAACATAAAAAAATAAGTTCTTTATTTATTATATAACATATAATAATATATGAAAATAATACCCATAAAATCTCATAAAGTGTATTATTATGCATCATATAAAATAGGCTAATAATACCTCAATATATCATATATCACCCGTGAACCTAGGAATTATATATATAGTACATATGTACCTCAAATACCTAAAAACATTACTATCGGTATGATAAAAATACATCAATAGTTAACTATCCTGAATAAAATCTCCATACCTATCATGATCCAATGTATAAAAGTTAAGCTAACAGTCATACGATAATAACTACTCTAGTAAAATATGTTCCCACTTTTTCGAGCTATATTAAGCAACAAGGTAATAAGTCCTCACGTAATATGTATCATGAACAGATCAAAAAGTGCCACCTCCTCTAACCAAAGAGCCGAAACTTTACATAATTAAGTGATCTCATTCCTCTCATAAGAAGTGTTTCACAATACAATCTTTGACTGATGAAGTGATCACAAATCCGTTTAAATTTTCTCGCATAAAGTAGTCACAATCCGTATCAGGCCTAAAAGTCATGAACATCAAAAATCACCCTATACATGAATAAACGTAGACATTAAGCAACAACGAATCCACGTAGAGCAAACCTAACCCAATTAATTCATACATAAAAAACATTACTAGAGCTCAACGTTATCTACACGACTATCATCGTATCAGTACACAGTCACTAATATCTTACACCTCAAAAATCTCAATCATATATACTACTGGAGAGCAAATCTCAAGTCGTTGATTTTATCTCACTTTGTTACTTAGTAATATTAAACATAACGTACTTAACTTACGAATAACAGTTTTCATTAACCAAGAGTATCTAATAAGCAACTAACATTATCCTAACCTGAGAGAGTGAAACCCAGTAGGTTAATGCTGACCCTTGATAAGTGATTTGAGGATACCTGCGAGGAGATATCAACCGAAGGTAGTGTAAGCGGGTGCTAATTACCCCTCCGTAAAGAGGTATAGGTAAGCTCATCAAGTGACATTCGGGCTGAGGCCCCTCCTAAAAGCCATGCTATACCACCTCCACTTCGGTGAGGTGATCCCTACCTTCTCAAGCATATTCAACACCTTTCTTCAAAGGGACTAGCATCCCCTCCTATGTGAGTTTTCTCTCGATGAGTAGTGAGTGCTGGTTATGCTATTTAGATCACTCTTTTATGGATAATGAAATAACCTGTTTATTCGTAAATAGTTTATGATATATAGTTATATTATGTGAGTGAGCGAGTGTGTAAGAAATCCGGTTAATCAATTTACCGTTGTGTGAAATTAACCCACTCGATTTGGTAGAGAATGATTGCGAGTATGTAGTAAATTTTAATTCCTAGTAGAGTCATTAATTCCTTTCCCCTTGGTTAGATAACATTGGATCTGAATGATGGAGGTGTATGAAGTGGTAGTACACTACGGTGAGTAATAGATATCGTTTGGTGTTTATGTATGTTAATGTGCGAGGTTTGTCATGAGTCAAATTATATGTGCTAAACGTCTACAATTGAGTGTCTCATCGTTCTCATATTTGTTTTATTACTCCCCCGAGGACGTGGACACCTTTTAGTGATATGATATAAGTTATTGAGTGTTTCCCATATTTCTCATGTTTCCGGACCCTGATGTCTTTCGTCTAACCTTCTTCTTGTTGAATAGAAATTATATAAGGTCCACCATTATTATGAGTTCAATGGTGTGAATTATGATTGTTTGGTAAACGATTTAAATCAACGTCCCATTATATCTTTACATATGGCCTGCGGTTGTATTGGTTTTCCACCTTCAATATATAGTTGTAGTACTCTTTCGAAAATTTATGGACACTATGAATAACAATCAAATTAACATGGTGCCGAATAGAATCTATTAAATCCGGTGACGGTTGCATTAATGGGTACGTGAAGTCATAGAGATACGAGTTGACTGCGTGAGTGGTTTGTGATGACTTAAACCGTTAGTATATTTTACTCGGATTTCTAACTTCCTCTCCGTAATACCTTTACCGCTTTTCTTCTACTCCTGTCATCGTTCCTCATCTTCTCCTCCAACTCTACTTACCCTTTATTTTTATGCTCTTACGTGTGGCGTGCGTGCTCTCAATCTCATAATTTTCTGTCAATGTCTAATTCTTCTTCATCTCTGCTTTTCTCTCTCGCTCTTACCTCAAATCTCGTCTCTTCTCTCTGCTCTTGCCCATCTCTTCCATCTCTCCTGCGGTCTTCTTCTTCCTGCAGCGTGTATCTTATATGAATAATTTGTGACAGAAACCCGAGTTGAACCATATATGGATTTGTAATGTAACGCGAAGAATTCTGGGAGGACGTTTTATACCAGTAACAGAGACACTGTGAGAGTAAGACACGATAGACTTGTTCGGAGGAGAAAATGTAGTTTATTTATTCTCTCGCGACAAAAGTATATATTTTTGTTTGTCGCAGATGTGTATCTAGGCATTTTTTGCATTGCTATGCATTGTTTTTATTGCTTTTATTGCACTTGTTCGACAGATTCTCCCTCCGTGTGTACGGCACGGAGTGTGTTTAACAGTGTGTTTACCCTCATAAACAATAGTTTTGTAGTGTAGAAGAAATTTGATAGCTCTCTCAAAATATACGGGTGATGAAGGGACGAATTTCTGCACACGAGCATATTAAGTTTTAATGAATTTGGTGTTGATAGTGTGACGAATATCTCTGGATTTTCTAGTCATTTGCTCGTCTCTGTGAGAGAAGTATTTTGTTATGTTATGAATTTCTTTATTCGTGAAATTTAAAAGAGAGAGTGTGATGTTTTCTCAGAGTGTGGTTTAATTAGCCATTTTGATTACAAAATTAAATTTTTTTAATTGTATAATTGTTCAAGTGAATCCTAAATAGATAATAGCTTTTAATTTAATATGTGTTAAGAAAAATATCATCTGAATATATTTTCTTTAAAATTGAATGTAATAAGTCAATAAACTAAATTACAAGAATTAATTTGTAATAATGAATTTAATAGATATAATCAAATAATAAATAAAATTAAATACTATAATTTTATATTTTGTAACTACGTTGTGTTATATTAGTTATTATGTTGTTTCTGACACATGTAGGTTATAGGAACTACTCTATTAACAGATGATAGTTGTTGCATATGTTATTAGTCTATATAAGACTCTAATAACGTCCCTAAAACCCATGAAACAAATAATAACTACCATTAATCTATAATCACAATAACTAAATGGTTTCGTTCATTTTAGCTTCCTTGATGACCTCTGTGAATAATTCATTAAATAATTATCGGAGCCACATGACCAAAGTGTAAGATTAGAGATCTTTAGAATTGGGAATAAATTTAATTAAAGGGTTAGTTATGAATGAAACAACAATACTATCGAATATTAATATCATCCTAATAGACTTATCACTCACTCAAGTGATAATGGAACAAATAATATTAGATTCCACGCTTAAGTTATGACATAATAGATGATATTTAACTCGATGAATCAAATTCCTTAACCTTACAGAAATATCAACAACTGTAGATTAGATTAATTATTCACTACGAGAAGGAATGCATTATCGTTATAGAAGTACACCATACAGACACGTTACAGTAATAAGAGAAAGATTAAAGAAGTAGCGTAAAGCAGCTGAAGACTTACATAAGAGTAATAATAATCGATATTTCACATAGAATTAATAACATATGATATGCACACTATTAGAGAGTAATTATCTACTACATAACTAATAGAATAATGGTATATATAAAAATAATTAGAACTCATATATAAAATTTACTAATTATTATGTGAGATGAGATATTGATAGAATAGATTACTATAATCAAAGTTAATCATAATATTATATTGACTCAAGATAATAGAGATGTGAATAATGGATATAATAAATGTGTGTTTTAGTCAATATAGATTCCTGATTTCTTACTATCTCGCCAGAGGAAAGTTATTTCTTTCTATTTAAAGCCAATCTGGAAGTCGCTGGGTATTGCATTTGCATTCAAGTATTCTGTTAACTGTTTATATACTATTTCTCAAATATTTATTGTTGATCGCGCGAATACTATATTTACACGAAACCCTTGATGTACGCTAATCTAACACTGTGCGTGACACCTCTTTCGAAATTTAGTTATGTCTTATTACTTTTCTAGAATCAGGATAATTTTGTACATCGGAGATTTTCACAGTTCGAACATTTTGAAAAATATTTACAGATTGCTTAAAAGAAAAAACGGAATAACATGCATCTTAAGCCGATGGTGACAACTTGAGGACTAAACTTATAGCACATGGTGTTATCTATGATATTTACACCGAAACATATGGTTTCCTTTATAATACAGTACAGAACGGCATTAATAACTATCAGCTTGGATGAATTTACTTCTCTCTGTATGAGGAATGAGTGCTGTTGATTGAAAATATGCAAAAATGGTGTTAGTGTTGCTGAATGCATTTATACTTTAACATCCTTTCCAAAGTGGTGTGTTGAATCTTTAGAGAGATATATAAAACTTACCCAACTTGAATCCCATGTTCTCTTGATTTGATCATGAATTAATTATTTAAAATAAACATGTTTTATGTATTTATATGTTTTTTATGTATTTATATAACCGCTGTTTTCAATGAAATTATATTGTTATAAAAAATAAAAACTTGTTTTACTTCCCTCGTATGTTCGACTTATTGACTACATTGATGATGATGACTGTTTATTCGTCTGGTCTGTTGTTTGTTGTTAAGCTATGTATGTTCATAGTTTAGCTTTTCACAGAGGGTAAAACTTTACGTCGTTTGTCTTTACCTGTTAGTATTATGATGGTAGTACGGTGTATGCTAATTTTTTTTGTTAAATATTACTATGTTAAGGTAAATTACAACTGTCATGTTGATGATATGTTTGATAAAGTGTGAATGGATTATGTTTTTTGTGAGCTTTGTTAGTTACTTTTGATGATGAAGTTTGGGACCATTGTAATGTAGCAGTTTATTTCTAGCTAAGAATGTGTCCAGGTTTGTCGTCTGTTATTAATATTCTTAGTTCTAGCATATGTTATGTTAGTCTTATTAATGTGAAAACTTTGTTACGTTAGCACTATATTCGTGGTCTGTACGATAATTACACTAGGTTATGGTAATTTTTGTTTAAATATTACTATGTTAATACAAATTAACATTGTTATGTTAGAGACATGGCTTGATTCATGTGTGAAATAGGTTTAGTTTTTGGATGATTATGTAGTACTTTACTGGTGTTAAGTGTGAACTTTTTAATGTTAACAGTTTATTCGTGTGTAAGTTGTGTTAGGTTTGTCCTTTCTGTACATTATTTTCTTAGTTTCATGTTACGCCATGTTAGCCTTATTGATGTGGTAACCTTATTACGTAGAGTATATTTCGTTGATCAGTATGTAATTAACCAATGTTGTGATAAATTTTGCTAAATGTTACTGTGTCAGTGTAAGATTAACGTTTATGTAGAAGATATCTTGAAAAAGTAGGAACTAGGGTTACGTTTTGCGTGCCAGTGTTAGTTACTTCTGGGTTAAGTTTGGAACTGTTGTTAATGTTAACGTTTATTTCGTGTGTAGTTTGTTAGGGTTTGCTTTGTAAAATATTTTTCTTGTTCATGTTACGCCCACGTTTTAGCTTTATTGATGCTGGAAACTTGATTACGTTAGAGTATACTCGTTGATCAGTATAATTAATTAACCAATGTTGTGATTAAATTTAGTTAAATATAAATATGTTAATATAACAATTTAACATGGTTATTTTAGGATTAATGCTTGACAAAAGTGTAATAGTTACGTCTTTGTTTGCTATGTTAGTTACTTTACTGTTGTAAGTGTGGGGAACTTTGTTAAGTTAACAGTTTATTCATGTTAAGGCCTGTCAGGTTTGTCGTTGTGTATTATATTCATAGATCAGATGATGCTAAAGTAAGCTTTATTAATGCGAAAAAACTTTGTTACGAACAAAATTCGTGCAGCACTTTACAAAAGAGCTTGATTTTTTATGTTATGTTTATCAAAATATACTTAAATTGACTTGAATCAATAGATCAATTAGATCAATTGTTCAAGGATGGACAGGAGGGGGTTGGATGGTGATTGATTTACTGATTTTACTGTTTAGGGTATTAAAACATTACATTTTAGTAAAAAATTTTGACCTTAATCAATAGATCCCAATAGAGCAATAGATCAATAGAACACAACTGGACAGAAGGGGGTAGGTTGGTGGGCTTGATTTACTGATTTACTGCCTTAGGGTATGTAAAAACTGACAATTTTAGTAAAAATTGACCTTAATCATTAGACCAATAGATCAATAGGATCAATAGATCAATAGAATCACGACTGAACAGTGAGGTTGCTTGGATGGTGTTTATGATTTTACTTGAGTTAACTGCTTAGGGTATGTAAAAACATGACAATTTAGATAAAAATTGACTCTTATCACTAGCATCATAGATCAAATAGATCAATCAGATCACGATTGGACCAGGAGGTTGCTTGGGATTGGTGGTTTGATTTTACTGATTTACTGCCTTTAGGGTATGATAAAAATGA
>JABUQX010012745.1:0-22500 GCA_015478945.1 Trachelipus rathkii | reverse complement strand
ACCACCTCGCACATGCTGACTGACTAAACGATATCGTGTCACGGAAAACATTTGTCAACTGAGCACAACAATGACAAACATGTACCATTTGGAGACATATGTGAGATCTAACGATCGTGGTAAATACAATTTTACCACTCCTCTGTAGCGGAAAGCCCAAACAAACTGAAATAGCGAGCTGGTATTTCATATAACAAGAGATCCGTAAAACTCACGACAATTAAAACACTAACAAAGATTTCGACAATGTGTGGCTGTCCCTTAAGATAAACATGAGGGAATACTCAATAGATGAATGCTTCAAACACATATCTAAGATCAACTTCTTATGAAATCTAAATTTGTCAAAGAACTTTAAAGTATTGTGTTAATAAATCTGTGATGCTGTTAAAATATAATACTTTCAATATCATATCTGTAAGAAATTCAAAAAACTATCTTGAGAAGAATTGTCGAGAGGTTTAACCGGAGTGAGTAACGAAACTAAGGTATCTAGAGAATATCTTAATAAAGATATTATATAATATATAATAATAATATTGACCCGTCTAACTTTCCTTTTAGCAAATTTATTCTTCTATAAGTAATATATATATAATATATATATATAATTAATATATTAATAATACGTAAAATTTAGTTTTAAATAATGACTGTATGTAGAATATTGATTTTTATATTAATTATACTAATAAAGATGTGAATAAGCCAAAAAAAAGTTAAATTAGCATTCTTGAGTATGTATTATTTATTACACTTCTATTATTCATTATAGTTTGGTAATAAATGTAATTGCCATAAAGAATATTCAGGGAATAAATAATACAAAATTATTTAAACTTTTGATCTGAGTAATTTATTTGCGAAAAGAACGCGCTTTTATGACTTTTTATTCAGTAATTTAGCCCACACCATTATTAGTATATTTTAAAATTCTCTTCATGTAAATTTATTATTATGTAAAGAGCATATTTTGCTTGTCATTATTATATGAATATTTTGTATTGATTTATCAATATTTATTATTAAATACTGGGCTTAGAAAATATTAAATAACTTGACTTGAATTTCTTTATTTGTTTTATTTTATCGTAAAATATAATTAGATTTTTATAATGCATTAAATTGTGACTATATAATAAGCTCTCTTTCTCTCTTTCTACTCATCTTACTCTCTCTCTCTCTTCTCTCTCTTCTACTCTTCTCTCTCTCTCTCTCTCTCTTACTTACTCTACTCTCTTCTCTCTGCTCTTCTCTCTCTCTCTGTCTTTCATACACACTATCATCATAGTAACACAATTTAGTCCATCTAATATATTCAATTTGTGTTGCTCCTTGAATCATCTTTCTCCGCTCTCCTGAAACATGATAAGATTATCAATAGTCGACAATCTCCAAAATCCACTTTCGTTCTTCAATCCCTTTTGAAGGACTCTGTAGATAGTTCAATCTAAGTTCTCCTAATAAAGTCTTATTATATTACTTTTAAGACCAACTTTAAAATCTGGCGTATCTGCAGACACTAGAAACTAGCTAGTTTCAACAAAACACATTGCGTACACAACCATATTTATTTAAAGATCAAAATAAAAACACACACACATACACACACCACACATATATATATTATATATATATATATATATATATTATATATATTATATATATATATATATATATTATATTATTAATATTATTATTTATTAATTATTATTATAATTTATATTAAATATTTATATCTATATTAATTATTTATAATATTTATGTTAATATTATTATTATTATTATTGTATATATTTATATTTATATATATTTAATTATTTAATTATGTATTTGATGAAGAAAATAATAAATACCATTTTATATTAATATGCAAATATTAAAATTTGTTTAATACATAGTTATATTTTGCATCATAATAATTATATATCATAAAATACTTATTTTCCACCTATAATAATCCAGGAAATATTATTTAATAACTTTTGACCAGTCACTTATCTCTTACAAATATAAGTATTATCACCCTCAAATTGTAGTCAATTGATTTATTCCAAAACAATCTTTCTATCCCTTAAAAAACTATCTTCTTCTTTAACTTTTAATATGTTTTTATTTTCCCGCCAGTATATTGCAAAACCATCTAATCTATCAGCTTGATTGACATATTGCATTATCACATGCTATCTACACGAACATATACGTCTTTAAAAAAAGCTCAATAATCTGAAATCAATTAATATATAATGATTATAATACAATAAATAATAAGTCATAATGATATATAATAATTTAATAATAGATTCAATCGATTTATAATCATTATATATAATAATAAATAGACATAACACTAATAATCCGAAAATCATATAACTGATATAGATAATATCGATAATCACTGAGTACTATAAATTAATCAGATACACCAAAATTAGATAAATTAATAAATTTAGTTAGATAATAGTAGATTCATTGAAATCCATCCCAAAAAATACTGTTTTGTACCACTCACAGTAGATTACAGTAATTTTGAAGGACTTTAAAAAACCTACAAGTAGCGAAAGAATAATATATGAGAGTGAACAAATATAATACCTAAGAATTTCTTAAACCTGAGATAATAACTCATAAAACCTTAGAACAGTGTTCTCTTATACCTGATGCTAATAGCTCAGTAATAGATTTAATTAATATACATACTAACACTTATTATGTCCCTAAATAATATAATTAAATTATAAATAAACAATAAAGAATATAATACCACTTTTTAAGATATATTTAAAACCCCATTAAAAAAATAACTAAAAGTCGTAGAAATTACTACAACATCATTACTTTATTATTAATTGAGAGTTCTCAACAAAATCTCCGATTATTTCATCTTGGACAAACACCTCCTTTCTTTTATCTTCTCTCTTCTCTCTCTCCTCTCTCCAACCTCTCACATCTCACAAACCTTACTTTACTCTGCTGTCTCTCAACAATTGTCTCTCTCATCTGTCGTGCAACTCTCTTCTCTCTCTGTCTCTCTTTCATAACTGGTTATTCTTATAAAGCATTGATCATCAAACTTAACTTATAGAACAACATGTCATTAACAACGAGGTTGAGGATAAAACAGCCTTTCAGAACTTTTAGTTTCTTCTTGTTTAGAGTGTTTACTCTCATAAGGGTAATTATTACATTCATTTATATAGATAGCAGGTTCTCCATTATTAATAAGATAAAGAATATAAGGATTCCATTATATTTACAGAGCCAGTTTGGGGTTGAGGACTCCATATTCAAGCTAGTTTCAGGTTAAAACATCCTCATTCATCAGAAGCCAGTTTCAGGCTGAAACATCCTCGTTCATTTAAACCAGTTCAAACCTCAAGCATTCCAACTAGTTGTCAAACTCAGTGTAGAAGTCCCAAACCAAAAACCTCTTTGGCAGACCATTTTAGCAGTACCAAAGTTGAGATCATTTAAATTGTTGCATCTTGCTCACCATCATTTTCACTGAATAATTCCTCTTGTTCACATTGCTTAGTATTTCCTCAATTAGGACAAGACAATTCGAAGCCACCCTTTTTCTATTTTTAAGAAATCTACAGTATCAACTAATTAACAGATTGATTTTGCAATACCTGGGATATTTAGCCACATTTGCACATATTCATTTATATTCTTTGTGAAAAAATTTATTGTTTCTTTTTTAATCTCTAACCTTTTATAATTAATTCTTCTCAAATTTTCTTGATCTTCGTTTTCTTTTATTCTTTCCTAATTTTCTATTCTGATATTGTCAAATCTTGAAATTTGTTCTGACATTTTAGTCCTCCAACATTACCCCCTGTGAGAGAAACCTAACCTCTCCCCTTCCGACTCACTCGCTCCGTCCCACGCCTTCTGCTGCTGTACGCATTCTGGATCCGTCGCACTTTCTGCTGCTGTCGCATTCTGCATTGTAAGGGATTTCTGTTCTTCTACCTATTGTACTTCTTGGGCAGACCATTAAATTTTTCACCTAAAAAATATTTTTTGAACAAAAATAAACTCCAGGATTCCAGCTCTGGCTCCAGCTCGGCCTCCTGCTCCGGTACCGCATCAACGGTTCCTGCACTATTTGAAATTTGGTATCGGTATTTCTGGAGTATATTTTTTCAGCTAATACAAATCATTACTTCTATAAAGAAAAATCTTATACTATTTGCACCGGCTCTGGACTTCTGGCTCCGACTCTCGCACTCCCGGCTCCGACTCAGGATCCGGATCCGACTAGAGACTGCGCAATCATTGAAAACCTGTTCAGCAAGTCTTGCTCTCAGCAAACAAATTTTTCATCTAAAAAAAATTTTTCTTTAAAAAAAATTATACCCAGAGATCGGCTCCTGCTCCGGATCGGATCCAACTAGTCGTTTCTGCGACTATTTGAACGCTGTTTCGAGCAAGTTTCTCATCACGGCACATCACAAAATGTTTGATCTAAAAAAAAATTTTACTTAAAAAAAAAAAATTTATAAATCCCAGAAATCCTGGCTCCTGCCCGGATCCGCGATCCAACTGAAGGTTTCTCTGCCACGACTATCTGAAACTTGTCAGCACCTTCTTCCTGGCAAAATAAATTTCTTCAACTAGAAAAATTTTTTTTCGAAAAAAATATCAAACGTACTGCAATAGCCAACGATAACATTTAAAATTACCCAGCTTTGACTCCGGCTCCGAATCGCGGATCCCGGATCCGACCTAGATCTATCCCTGCACCTATTTGAAAACTTGGTTCCCAGTACGTCTTTCGGCATTAAATTTTTACACCTAAAAAATATTTTTTTTGCTAAAAAAAAAAAATCATACCCAGGTTCTTTCGGCTCCGCGCTACGGCTCCCGGCTTCTGGTCCCGGCCCTCTCGCTCCGCCTCCGGCCTCCGACTTCACCTTCGTCCGGATTGCCCTCAAGGCTTTACTGTACTATTGAAAAATGTTCAGCTCGTCTTTGGCATAAAATTCTTACCCTCAAAATATATTTTAGCAAACAAAAATCCAGTACCCAGGTACGGCTCCGGCTCGGCTCCGTTCCAAATTCCGGTTTCAGTTCCGCGGAGTCCCGCAATAAGATTTCTGCAATATCTTGAAAATTGCTTCAGCTAGATCTTTCTAAAAAATATTCTGTCGAACAAAAAATAATAACTCCGGCTCCTGGTCCGCGTCCCGGCTCCGACTTCGATCCGGCTGACTTCGGATCCGGATCCGGAATCGACTAAGGATTCGTGTACTATTTGTAAAATTGTCACCACATCTCTCTGGCAATAAATTTTCATCTAAAAAACATATTTTTTCCTGAAAAAAATTATACCCAGGCTCCGCTCGGCTCCAGCTCCGGGCCTCCGTCTCCGGCCTCCATTTATTGACTGAGTAAAATTCCGCACAGAAGAGCTACATGAGCGCGTCTTCCGAGAATATGAAATGCTAGATGCCATATAATGTATAAACTAAAACCATTTTTTGGAATCCCTAAACCTGGAATTGCCAATTTTGACTGGAATTGTAATTTTTTTTTAGCTCGACACCTCTCTAAATAAATTTCTGTATCTAAAAAACTATTAGGATTTATTACTGATACAAATTTCGAAAGTGAAATTCAATCAGCCCGAGGAATTTTTCGTACTAATATAGGGTAATAAAAAACGACAGTAAAACTGTTGGAGTTTTGCTTTCAAAAAGATAGGGGGGTCTAGCGTATGAAGTCTCCCCTCTAAAGCCCTCTCACATCGAACTATATCGATCTATTTTAGTTAAAACTATCTCGATTAAAACAAAAGAAATAGGAACTTGTCTTTAAAGAAGGCTTAAACCGTATTATATCGAGTGCCATCACACACGAACGATGTAATCGATTTTTTTCGTATTTCAATGGCAAGAACCTTTAGTAGAGCTGTCGTGGACATAAAAAACAAAGTTATTTTATATTAACCTAAAAGAATATCCAAGATTAAATCGCAAAGTATGGGAAAGCCATTCCGAAGGGTTTCATCGGCCTACCGGGACGACGGGAGGGACTTCGTCCCCCCGTCGTCCTCCGGCTGCCCAAAGCCCCTTAAAAAAAATAATTTTTTTTTGAAAATTAACAAAAATTAACATGATAAAAAAAACCACTTATGGTAACTCTTTCGCTCTTCTATTTGAAGTCTTTAGGATAACACGTGCATGGCAATGTTGCCCACTCTCACTGAGCTAGCGTTCGGCGATTTTCGGATATCATGTCTTTCCATGTACTTCCTGTTTAAAGGAGGCAGTTGCCAAAAATCTATACTATACAGCCAATATGTAAAGTCGTTATATGATTTAAAACTAACAAACACCCTAGCGTAGACCGCATAGATATCAGGAGTCTGGGTCTCTCGGCCTCTAGGTGCAAAACGAGAGGGACTTCGTCCCACCCTCTGTCCCGTCGCGCTCGAGCCCCCTAAAAATTGACAGCTTCAAGAAAACATATATTTCATTAGGTGAGCTCCGAGCCGGATGGCGCGAAAGAGGGGGGGACTTCGTCAACACCCCGTCGGTTCCACCTAGAGCGGCCGACGAGACCCCGACTTCCTGATCATCTTTTAGCGGTCTACTCGTAGCGGTTTCACGCTTCTTAAATTACTAAAACGACTTCTAAATAAGCTGTATTTTTTCTTTTTTTATACACTCTAGTCAAATTAGGCTTTCTATACGTTATTCAAATCCTGGTATTGATTAATACCAATTTCAAGAAAAATAATCGATTATATATCTTGTGGGGCTTTAACGGAAAAGAAACTTATTATATATATATATATATATATATATATATAATATTATACTTATAGATATATAATATATATATATATAATACCTATATATATATCATTTATTATATATATATTATATTAATACTAGTATTATATCTAACTATATATACATATACAAGTACATACAATACCCCGATATATTTATATATATATATATCTTATTATATATTTATATAACTCTATTATATATATATATACTATATAATACTATATAATATATGATATAATATATATAATATATATGTATATATATATATACTATATTTATATATATATATTATATATATATATATATATATATTATATATATACATATCATATACACATATTATATATATACTATATTATATATAGCAGGCGACACTCCTTAAAAGGGAAGTTAGATAAGTAGTCATTGTTGATTCGAAATATCTCCGAACCCTATGCGAACCCATATGAGTGTTTTTTGTGTAAGCGCATGCCGCCGTCAAACAGATTTAGCTAGCGACATTTTAGTAAGTGGTTAACATTGTCCTGTGTCCTATAATTTATTTTAGTCTAAGGGGATTTCAGTTAAAAAATGAAGTAGAATGCTGCCTATTTCAGTATAATTAAAAAGGAGAAATTGAAAAAATAAAATAATCTGAATGATATAAATTAAAATTTAAGTTAAAATATATTGTTCAACTTAAATAATAACAAATAGATAGATAAATTTGACAGAATAAAAGACACTATATTGTTACAAAAAATTTTCAGATCGTCAGAACTCTGCTCCACCATGCTTCCTCGCAAGCTCGTGATCGCGTGTGAGCAATCACCACCGCAATGAGAAACATCCCCGGAGAGTTTCCACAAGTTGCTTTTTTTTATATGGTTAATTTTTATATGTTAATTCTTTTAATAATTTTCTTTTTTTATTACTTTTTTAAGGGGCTCGAGCCGAAGGAGGGACAGAGGGGGAGGAAGTCCCCCCGTCGTCCCCCGACAGGCCAAGAGGACCCTGACTCTTTCTTCTTTGCGATTTAATCTTGTGGTATTTCTTTCGTTAAAAAAAAAAAAAACTTATTGGCAACGCTTAACGCCACTATAGCTTGGAAATAATCGGAAAAATCGAATGTACATCGTTCGGTTCGCGATAATATAATCGCGTTAAAACCTACCTTTAAATGATATAGAGTTTTCATACAGTCTCTCTCTACTCTCTCTCTATAATAATATATATATATATATATATATATTAATATATCTATATATAATATATACTAACTATATAGTATATAATATAATTATATTATATTACTATATATATACATTAGATGGTTACCTATATATACTATATATTTATATATATATATAGTAATAAATATTTATTACTTATAAATATTATTATACCGTATATTATATTATATATATATATACTAGTATATATTATATATATATATATATATTATATATATTATATCTATATATATATCTACATATAATATCATATATATATATATATATCTATATATTATATATATATATATATATATATATGTAAAATATATATATTATATATTACAGTAATATATATAATATATAAATATAATATAATATAAATATATATTAATATATATATATATATAATATATAGTATATATATATATATATAATATATATATCATATATATATATATATATATATATATATATATTTACTTAGTAGTATATTACATATAGTAAAGTAATGAAAGCTTGAAAGCTCTCGTTTAAATCAGCAAAATTGTGTTTCTTTTATTTTTACTAAATTAATTCTGACTTGCATTATATAAATGTGTCATAAATTTTCCATAATAATTATGAGACTAGTTTTATTTTTAGTTCCCGTATAACCCATGAGGTCCTATTTATATACTATATATACTATATATATTATAATATATATATATATATATATATATATATTCATATATATATATCGAATATTAATTAATATCATATAACAAATATTCAATTTCCAAGATCTGCTTTGAGGCTAGAATTGACAATATTATTACGTCATCACCATTTATGGTGCCTCTACCAATCACGAGCGAGTATTTAATCTGTATCTAAATTATACACAAATAAGAATATTTTAACTTATTTAAATGTTTTTGCATAATTTTATTAATAAATATAGAAGAAAAAAAAATTATTTTATAAAATATTTTTAATACTTTACCAAATAATTAATAACAAAAATGTTCATTACACTCACTGTATAATCCATCGATACATTAATTTTACCTTTTTCTGAATACCACAAACCAAAGGCCTATAATTTTCTATCCTGTAGAAATTTGAACACACGACGGAGAAAATCGATGAGTAACGAAGAATCTAGAAGATCATTAATGAGACATAAAAAAAAATATTCTGTAGATTTTTTCTGACATCCTTCAGACAGCATACAAATTACAAGATGGCCGACAGGGATTCTGATCATGTGACACAACTTTCTTCATAGAACAAGTCACAATGGGCAATAAAATTTTTATTTCAAATAAAATTTTCAACACATTCGTTCTTCTTAAAGTTCTTTACACGGCCGCCACTTCTTTACGCCTGTATCTTCTTTTGGAATTACAGGGGGGTTTGTTACAATTGACCACATACCTAACGGACAAGTCCTCGATCTATCAGAAAATGCTGCAAGGCTATGAGAGACGCCTTCATCAAAAATGACATTAAAACTTCAATGGAGAAATTGATAGAAAGATGCTCAATGATAAACTTTCCACTTTATAAAAATTTTACTTTGTCATTTGTATGCATAAAAATATTGTATATCCTTTTAAATAAATGATTATCAGATAATGTAATTTTCAAATATTTTCCTCACAATAAAATAAAAAGTTTTCAATATTATTGTCAAATATCCTTAAATATAATTCTTCTTAAAATATTTTATTCTTCATATAAAATATGAATGTAAATGTAGATATTAAAAATCCGAGTCTTGAAATAAATACAAATGTGAATAAGAGAGCCTTTAAAAATATAAAAAATCTTGAGCGTTTGAGGAGAGAGTCAAATATATCAATACAACACTTTACCTGTACAAAATCGGTAGATTTTATAAATATCATAGATTAGATAAGAGTCTATATATTATCACTAAATATATATCAATATTTGTAGAACATATTTCTTTAAAATAAATCTTCACAAAGTCATTAATTCTTACGATAATACACAAATGATTCACTTGATAATCACAACCATAGTTTATCAATATATATATGATTTATATATTAATATATATATATATATATTTATATATAGTAATATAATTTAATATATATAATATAATTATTATATATATATTATTATATATATAATATATTACTATATATATATTTATATAGAGCTATATATTTATATATATATATTATATTTATAATATATTATATATAATTATATATATATATAGTATTAACATTATAATATATATATATATATATATAATATTATATCTATATATATTAATATAATATTATATATTTATATATTATATTTATATATTAATATATATTATATATATATTATATATTATATATATATATATATATGATATATATATAATATTATATAATAATTATTATATATGATTATAATATATAAGTATTATATGTATATATATATATTAAGTATATATCTATGATACATATATTATATTATGATGTTATACTATAGTATATATATAATATAGTATAATATATATATATATTATATATATATATATATATATATTATATATATATTATATTATAATATATATATATTATAATATTAATTATATATTATATTATATATTATTATATATATACTATATATAGATATGCATATATATAACTATATATATATATATATATAATAATATATTTATATATATATTATTATATTATATATTATATTATATATATAATTATTATATAATAAAATATAAATATAATATTATACTATAATATAGTATTATATATATAATATTATATATATAATATATTATATATATATAATAAACTATTTTTAATCTCAATTTAAGATTTCAATGTCGATAACATTTAGAGCTCTCACAAATGCCCTAAAACTGACTTTTTATATATATTAGGATGAATATGAAGAAAATGTGAATAAAAGATTAGAAGCACACACTAAAATTTATCAAATCTTGGCAAGATTATTTATTTATATTGTGCAGACTTAGAAAAGAAATTTTATCAGTATGAGTTTCGAATGTTTGAAAAAATTCTATTAGGTGTGCTATGAAATTAATATTTTGATAAGATATGATCGATATTGTTGATGTCCGACCGAGAGAGCAACACTATCCAGGTTACGGTAACGAAGCGAAAATTTAAATTTCGTTCTTGAACACCCTAGACTCAAAAAATTCCTTGTACAAGGAGTTTAGTACAGAGTTCAGTAGAGATCTCATGCTGGCCGAAATTATTTTTTTGGTAAAATACACCATCAAATATAATATAATTTCCCAATTGAGACAAAATCATGAAGAGGTAGAGAAATTCTTCTGAATTTATTAGGAATTCACTTAAGTAGGTTAACACTTTATCGATAGGAATAGACTAATAACATCAAAACTTTCAATAATATTATCAAAAATTTGTTTATTTTTAATTTTATCAATAAAATCATTTGAATTTGCAAGATGAGAAAAATCTCGTCTAAATAATTAGAAAGGGAACCAGTCAAACAGGGTGGCAAAGAGTGGTTAATTGGAGATGATAGCCCTGAGGGACTGATTAGATTTATGAATCTTAGGTAAACCATAAAAATAGTCAAGTTTAGGACTTTTTACTTTGAATTTAGGGTTAAGCTTTGAAGGAACTTTATCCTTTAAAATTTTAAATTTATTTATAAGACTTGTAATGATCAGATCTTAATATTCCATATTATATGAGTCGTCTAGTGGTTCATATGCTTTACGTTTGTAATCTGTAATGTCCATTATAACAACAACAACAACAACAACAACAGCAAAAACAATAACAACAACAGCAACAACATCCTCCCGTTTTTCCTCTCTCTTTATAATTATAACCTTGTTATCCATACCAAACCATTATTTAACCTCTTATGAAAGGGATAAAACATAATCCTAATTTTGAAAAGGAAATTAGTTACTTATGGTAAAAAATTTATAATAGAATTTTAATAATTAAAATATTATATGACTAAATATTAATATAATTAATGATACATAATATTATATAATCAATATTTATCTAATAAATAATAAAATAATGAATATATAAATTTATGGATATTAAAATATTGAAATACTAAAAATTTGGAGATATATAAAAATATGAATATTAAAATAATGAATAATTAAATAAAAATAATAATAATAATAATTAATAATAATAATATAATAATAATAATAATAATAATAATAATAATAATAATAATAATAATAATAATAATAATAATTATATAAAAAATCGTTCGATCAAAATTATTAAATATAGAAATAATAGTATTAAAATAATAATAATCTTATGTACTTTAAAACATTTATATTACTGAGTTATTCTTATTGTCCAGTAGACTTGGAATTTTTAAGAAATTTTTGATACAAAATATTTATTGCCAATTTTTTTTTTGCTTTTTTAAAACTTTCATCTCTATTTTTGCATATTTTCCATATTTAATTTGTGGTTTACATTTGGATTGTAATAATTTGTTGTGGAAGATTTAGGAATCTTTAGACATTGTTTTAACTTTAACTTCAAATAAATAATTCACTGACATGGCAAGCAAGATAGACATTTTACTTTTAATATCGTTAAATTTTGACAGTTTACCGGAGAACAAAATTAAAGCATATATTTCATTATTGTTTAGTCCTGTGGTCATGAGTTTGCGGGACAGATTTCAAAGTTATGCTGTGTACATTTAATTCAAAGAAGTAGGGATGCATATTCATCTTATGTGGATTCACTACTAAACAAGACTTTAAGACCCGAAATTATGAAGATTCAAGTAAATATTGGAGATACTCGAGGAACATAATACGCCCTCATACAGATTCATATGATAGTTTGTTTTAAAATCTAATGTGTCAAGTGGCATTTTCAGGTCTATTTCTAGCAGAATCTTTGTTTATAGATAATATAATAATAATAATAATAAATAAATAATATAATAATAAGAAATAATAATAATAATAATAATTAATTAATGAATAATAAAATATATAATAATTAAAATAAAAAAATAATGAATATAATAATAAGAATTAATAATAAAAAATAATAATATCATATAATATTAATAATAATATATTAATAATTAATATAATAACAATAATTAATATAAAAATATATTAAATATAATAATAATATATAATAAATTAATAATACTAACCACATCATACAACCAAAACACAACACGATACTAACAGCCCAACGCTTATTTCGTTTACTTTTCTCACAACAATGGACTTATAATGTTCTGATTAGACAGAATTAAAATAAGACATTGAATGTATTGTTTTATTATATATATTGATTATTATTATTATTATTATTATTTATATTTTATTATTCATTATTGA
This sequence comes from Trachelipus rathkii, assembly GCA_015478945.1. Lineage (NCBI taxonomy): Eukaryota > Metazoa > Arthropoda > Malacostraca > Isopoda > Trachelipodidae > Trachelipus > Trachelipus rathkii. The sequence goes on along the minus strand of JABUQX010012745.1, from coordinate 9,097 downwards.
TTATTATTAATTCATTATTATTATTATTTATTATTAGTAAGAGTTATAGTAGTATAGTATAGTAAGTTAGTAGTGTCGTAGTAGTAGTTAAGTAGTATATAGTGTAGTAGTTAGTGGTATCTTTTATCAAGGACTTAAAAAACTATGATAAATATACGTTGCAGATTTCTAAACATCATTAAGTTATGCATTTCTTTTGATCGCGCAATTTTTAAATTTTTTTTTGGCATAACTAAAAAAAAAAATAAAAAATCAATAATTTATATCAAGTACAAATTTAATTCTTTTTCGAATGTAAAAAGTCAGACTCATTTCACACGACACACAGGCCACAAACTCCCACAACAACAGCACACATACACAACAGCAACACCATACTCTACACAACACCACACACATCACAACACACACACCAATCACACACACATCAACATAACGATCACATTCCAGCAAATTGTAAAATGTAAGCAAAACATGCACACCACACACCACACCATACAACACTCACCCAGACGACATCACACATGCGGGTTCCACACACCAAACACACACACACACGCAAAATAAAAAAAAAGAATAGTAAAGAAAATGAGAAAAAAAAAATATAATAAAAAAATAAATACCGAGAAATTCAACCGACCTGATGATTTTCCCGTATAGAGATTAGAGAAAGCATTTTTGTTTTTTGTGTACTATTGTGTATTTTCTATATTTATTTTGCCTTGATATACAACTATGCTTCTCGTATATATATATATATTATAAATATAGTAATATAAATTATATATTAAAATTATATTATATATAGTATAATAATATATATAGATATATTAAATATTATATATTACAAATGATTATATGATATTATAATATATTATATATTATTATATACTTATATTATTATATATATTATATATATATATTATTATATATTATTTATATATATATATATTATATATATATTAATTAAATCAATGTGATTAAAAATAAAAAGGATAATATAAATGACCACTAGATTAAATTCAAATGCAAAGAATAGCTCATATTTGTGAGTACACTTTAATGAGATAGCTCTCTTTGATAATATTACTACTCCATCATATGGAGGCAACTTATACTCTGTGCTGGGTAAGAATTCTTTAGTGGTGGTTATTTTAGGGAATAACTCTATATTTAGAAATAACTTTTATATGCTGTAGGTGTATTTTGTTTCTAATCTATTAAAGACGAGTTACAAAGGAAGGAGGACTCTTTCTTTCATATGTAAAGAGTCTTTTTAAAATTAAATTTGGTATACATATGTATATTATGATATATATATTTATATTATATATATATATAATATATTATATATATTATACTTATATATTATAAGTAATACAATACATAAAATTGATATTTATATATAATATATTATATATATATAATATATATATAATATATATATATTATATATATATATACTTATATACTAATTGATATATATATTATATATTATATATAGATATATACTTATTATATATAATACTATATATATATATATATATCTATATTATATTCAATGTATATATATAATTATATATATTATATATAGTATATTATTATATAATATATATATAGGTATAATATATTACTTTTATATTATATTATATATATAGTATATATATATTATATTAATATATATACTATATATATATATATATAGTAATATAATTATATATATATATTATAATATATATATAGTATATATATAATTTATTGTGATATAATTATATGTATATTTATATATAATATTATTAATATATATATTTAAATAGATATATATTTATATATATAATTATATATAATTATAATATATATATAAGTATGTGATTATTGCGGTGCTGGTGTCGAGTATTATTAGTGACTCATTCGTTTATATATTAATTAATATATTTATTATATATTATTGGGGAGCAAATACTAGAAGGGTTAGAGGGAGCAAAGGGAGCGTGGAGAGGGCGCAAGAAAGCAAATAATGGAAGGTGTAGGAAAATGCAGAAAATTTTGAAACAGGGAGCTAGTTTTTGGAAAGAAGTAAATAATAAAAGAAGAGGGTGCGTTTAGAGAGAGGGTTAAGGAGGAAGGGGAATGGATAGAGTGAGAGATAATGTGAAGAAATAGTGGGGGGAAATTTTAAGGGATTTGAATGAAATGTGGGAGAGATGAAGAGATTACAAGAGTGAGTATGGGGGTTTTGGGGTGGGCGGGGGGATATATAATAAAGGAAGAATTTAAAGGCGGTTAACTAAAGGAAAAAAAAAAGTCCAGGTCTAGAATGGTGATGGAGTATGGAATTGTTAAGATGGGAAGGGCGAGGGTGGAGGAATGGCGTATAGTTATATATTTATGTTGGAGGAGGGTGAGGTTCCAAGGATGGGATAGGAATGGGCATTTGTTTGTTCCCTTCTTATATAAGGAAGGGATAGGATGTGATGTTGGAATTTAGAGATATTGTCTTTGAGTGTAGTAGGGAAGTTATGGAAAATGTAATTGAGAGGGTGAAGAGATACGGAAGTAGAGAATAGGGGGGAAACACAGGTAGGATTTATGGGTGGGAAGTGGGTGTGTGATCAGATATTGCACATGAATATGCGTGTGGAGTAAAGGATATGAAAAAGAAAGGGAAATGTGATGGGTGTTTTTAGATACGGAGAAGCTAATGATAAGTAGTGAAAGCGGGGAATTCTGAGGGTGCTGGAGATATGGATAGGGGTAAATTAGGTCAAGGTCTAGGCAGCTTTTATAGGATACAGATGTGTGTGAGAATATTCGGAGGGGAGAGTGAGATGTTTGAGGGTAGAGAAGAGGGTTTGAGACGGAAGGTCACCGTGGCTTTTCAATTTATTTATGTAGAGTGTCTGCAGAGGAGATGAGGAGGGGAGAGGGTGAATTGATGGAGTTGGGTATATAAGGGAAGTGTGAACATGATCACTTTGCGGATACTGCATTAGTGGCGAAGAATTCAGAGGGTGGAAGTTTTGTGAAGGAGTTTGAAGAGTGTGTGAATAAAGGGTCTGTTAAAAATCACGTAGTAGTTAAAGTGTTAGTGTTTGAGAGGAGAAACAGATGAGGGATGGGGGTTAGGGATTAGAGTAGAGGTGGTATATTAGTAAAAGTATAAGGTTTTCAGGATATTTAGGGATAGGTGTGGGTAAGAAGGATGGGATAGATGATTGTCAAGAGGTGTGAGAAGGTAATGAAGCATGCATTATGAGTGTCCTGAAGGAATTTGAAAGGGGGGGATTTATACATCACAGATAAGTATGTTGAACATTTGTGTTCCATGCGTACTGATTGTGTGAAACAAGGGGTTGAAGTGTCTTAGGTCAGAGAAGAGGTTGAAAGTGTTTTGAGATGAAAGGGTGAGATGTCGGTATTGGGTTAGTTAAAGAGGAGAGGATTTAGGAATAGGGTGATAGAGAGAGATGTAACCAGAAAATTGGTTGGTGAAGACGGAAAGGGAATAGTTAGTATGGTTTTGAACATCTGGGAGAAGAATTGGAGAACAGAGGTGTTAGAGATGTTTTGGGACGGCGGGGGATAGGAACTGTTATTGTAGTGAATGGAGACAGTTCAGTATATGGTGGCTATGATTGGCGAAAAAGGTATATCTGGATAGAGAGATGCGGATAGGTGGGAAAGTGGGTGTTGTGAGACGTATGAGAATGGAGCGAGGGGTGGGGGCAGATGAATGGAAAGATATGAATTCAGGAAATGAGGGTAATCCACCCCGTTAAGCGGAATGTGTATTGTAAATAAGTAAAATTGTAATAAAATATATCAGTATATATATTTATGAATATATATATTATTATTATATATATATTATATATATATATATATTTATAGCATATAATATTGTTATATAGCTATATATAATATATATATACATATTCAATTTATATATAGTATTATATTATCAATATATTATATATTATATATATTATTATATATTATTATATTATATATGTAATATATAATTTTTTATTATATATATATATATATATAATGTTATATATATATTGAAATATATATATACTATACTATTTGTCTATATATATATTATTATATTATATATATATATCTACATATATTAATATTATTATTCTATAATAATATATATATTCACTATTATATCAGTATAAATATAATTTATATATTAATAATATAATATATTATAGCAATGTATATTGAACCTAATAAATATATAACTTATTATTATTTTATAAGTATATATATATATACATATTTATATTATATATGATAATATATATAGTATATTACTATTATAATAAAATATATTATATTATATATATTTTATATTATAATATAATATCTATAATAAATATATTACATATATACTTATATATATATAATATTAATATTGTTATTTATTATATATTATTAGAGGTGTGGCTGATATCGCAGTGCATCCCGCATTATCCATCATATATTCCCCATTCTCCTATCGCATCGCATCCCGTATCCGCACCGCATCTAATTTTGCAGATAGGGATAGTATTCCATATATGTTATTTATGTGTATGATTACGCCATTTACCTTGTTTCCCTACTTATACGATAGTGATTTCGTATTAGTATTTATTATATATATTATCTATATTATTATATTATATATTTATATTATATGAATATTATTATAGTATATATATTATATATATATATAGTGATATTATTTATATATATCTATATAATATTATAATATATATATATATATATATAATATTATATTATATAATTATAGTATGTATATATTATTTATTATACTTGTCGATGATTATTAGGCGCTAGGAATTATAAACACCATTTAAAAGATAATCATGGATAGCATAACAATTGCGCATCATCTTACGAAAACATATTGCTGAATCGTTTCACTTAGACTGGTGTTTTTTCTTTTGGCTTGTCAGCTATCGAGAATAGTCCTTGTTCATCAGTGTCAAATGACTAATCAGTTGTTGAGAATTATAAAGGCGAAAACGTTTGTAATTAGGCTAAGAGAACTCGGTTGCGTGGTGTGTTTATAATTGGGTAAATAGTTAATATCTTGCAAAACGTCGTAGGAATATTTAGACAATTAGCCCTTCAACGCTTCAACAAGGTCCTGCATGAGCGTCTTTTCATGGTGCCGGTTCATTGTTATCGATGAATAGTGAGACAAACGTCTCTGAAAGTCAGAGACTTTTGTTTTTTAGTCATCAACTTTGAAATTATATTTTCAAGTATAATATTAACTTTATTTCTAAATGTGAGGTAGGGAAAAGAGTTTGCTTGGTGTGCAAAGGATTGTTTCTTCACTTTCTCCCGTAATCTCGAATACAGGTTTATATATATAAAATATATATGATATGATATAGTATAGTATATATATATATATATATATAGTTTATATATTATATATATTTTTATATATATATATATTATATATATATATATATTATAGTATATATAGTAATAATGACTATGTCAATACAAAATCCGCTTGCTCGTGTATCATTACGGATTTGGTAATTTGCCCACGAAATGTGAGTTATGAAGAATAAAGCCTTGTCCTCAAATTATTTGCCTCAATATCGCATATCAGCGCTTTTCAAGCGGATTCAACTATCCTAATTTTGCCATCGAATAAATTCTCGCTTGACTCCCGGAAAACACGGTTTGTTCTGCAATTGGAGGCAAATTACTGGAATTAATATATATGGTCAAAAGGTTTGCAGATCATTTTTTATTAACTGCAGTAATCGTCTTTATTTGATCTTTTTTTTATTTTTCCATTTAATTTTTTGATTAAAATAATTAATGAATTAAATTATTAATGATAGTTGATTGATTGATAGCAATAAATAATAATTCATACATCTTAAAGGTAATGTGTTAAATCAGATAGTTTTCATAAACTAATTAAGAATAGTCACTTCAAAAGATCAATAAATGCGATTATCCTATTGTTAATTCTATAATGTAGTATTAATAAAAAATAATTAGGTAAATTGTTTTAACCTTATTTGATCGTTAATGCTTTTCTTATAATTAATTCTTTCTTAAGTTATTGAATTTCTATTGGTCCAAGATTCGCGCAGATGTCTTGCCCCGTATATCAAACTAGCTGCCTCATATGGTTGCTTGATTATTGTTGTATTTCTTCCTTAAACGTAAGGCAACTTATATTAATAGATTTTAGCCTTGTATATTTAATATTGATGGATTGAAGGCTCAATAATTAGTGCAATAAATTAAGATTTTTATTGTACGTATATAGAAATGTATGATTTGAGAGGCTATATGTAGGCGTATTTAAAGAACCTATTCTCTCTCCAATATATATATTAATATTTATAAATGTAAAATTAAAATATAGGATAATAATATATAATAATATATTATATATATATATTATATATATAATAGTAAATATCTATCATAATTATTAGCTGATTTTCTGAAAAAAACTTAAGTTACAAAAAATGTTTGAATTCGGAAGTCTGAAAGTATTTTTCGTTAAGAAATTTTTTTAGTGGGCAACCTTCTGGATTATGCATACCTTACGCGATAAGAATTCTAAAATTAACATAATTGACTTTTATGACTTCGCAATGTTTCTATACTTAAATGGTTCAAAAATATCATTTGTCAATTATTATATATTAAATATATAATAATATATATATAAGTATATTATATATCATATATATATATATATTTCGTTATTATATAAATATTATATAGAATTAAATTTTTTGTGAAATATTTATATATATATATATTATTAATTTATTATTTATATATATATATCAGCGGGATTTAGTATGGTGAGGATCGAACAATATGTGAAGGATTTGAGCGAATCTCTCTAGGGAATAAACCCTCTATGGTAATTCGCAACAGTAATGGGCCAGAAAATTGGGATGCATCTACCTTTGCATCGCTTTTCCATGGCAGAAATATTTTGATGGAACCGTTCCCAATTTTTTTCACTTATGTCAATCAAATTTTCACAACACCATTGCCTAACATAATATTATATATATATATTATATAATATATATATATAATATAATATTATATATATATATATATATATATTTTAATTATAATATATATTCAAATAATATAATATATATAAAAAAGTTTTATTATTTATATATTATAATATATTCTATAAAGTATGATATATAATATATGATATATATATATATAATATTTTATATGTAGACTATAAACATATAGTGCTTGTTTTTTCGTTTTTTAATTATAATCAATGATAGAATGAATTGTATGATTGTTTGCATGATTTAAAGGAATAATAGAATTGATAAGATTATAACCTCCATATTAGATCACATCTTGAGAAAATTGAAATATTTAGTCTTTTGGCGAATGGTGTTCCCCTTAAGCTTCGGATATATATATATTATTTATAATAATAGTTATAAATATATTATACTATTATTATATAGTATATATAATATTAATTATATCTAATAAGGGTGTCTCAAGATATGACTAACACTTGAAGAACATACAAACTTGATTTAATGAAATAGAGACAAGTTTGAAGGCTTGAGATACAGAAATTCTGTTATTAAAGAATCATTTTCGTCAAGTCAAAATGAATGAGCTATTGTCCGATACCTTGATAATGCGAACCATGGAGTCGAAACGTACATCTAAAAAGTTATCTTGGATGTCACGGTGATTTTCCATAGTCTTTCGCATTGAGATTTAATGCATTTATGTTCTTGGTGAGCGATAACTCTGATCTTGACGTATCTCATAAAAAAAGTCATAGGTGAGATTTGGAACGCGAGGTATTCAATACTACCCTTCGTCCACCTGTGGTTTGGAGCTGCATGTAGGTGACTCTTACAATGATGTGTGTGGGCGGGTGATCATCTTGATGATATGTAAATCACTCGTTAGTCAAACATCTCGTCATATGTGTGGACGACCGCTCCTGCAGCATAGGAGTTAGGTACCTGTCCATCGACCGTCAGTTAAAACACGGTTCTTAATGATCCATGCTGATACTCATCCAAACATTACCTGGTAGTTTAAATGGTTTTCAGCTTTCATCATGGGATTTACAGACTGAGTGTTAGATTCAATGCAATGTATCGAGCATTTTAATAAGATCTATCGCTTCAGGCAATTTGTTGTGAAACCTTGGCATTTGCACTTTACAGTACCATCACAAGATTGAAGTCTCGGTCCGACGTCTATTGAGAGATGGAGTATTCTTGGTATGTCATCATGTTTCACGATATGACGCTTCAAGATGCCGAGGTATTGGATCTATCGTTGGTGTGGGGTCTCCAAGCCAGTTTGTCAGTAGAGATTTCTTTGGGGATCGATGTGGGTTTCCTACTGTTCATTTCCCTTGCTGGGTTGTGATGTCCAGGGTCGTCCGAACGTTTCTTCTTGTTGAAGATGTGAACGTTCCATCTGCTTCATTTCTCTATGTGGGCGGCATGACTCCTGCTGTCTGTAACCGTCTTTCGCACTTCCCGTGGGTTCGGTGGTTCCATAGCATTTTAGGACAATTTCTCTCTTCAAGCCTAAGTTGTTCCTGCATTTCCGGTCAGTATTACACAACACAGAAATCAATACAACGAACAACACAAACTCCTTTTTCCCTCTGGTATTTAAATTAACTCTGTATCCATACCTGAACTTTTATAGAGGAGAAATTGGGTTGTGGTCCTAGGTAACTTATTTGAAAATTATTATATTTATTTGGTAAATTCAACATAATTTTTATATAATAATTAATAATAATATAATAATATATATAATAATAATATAATAATAAATAATATAATTTAGATAATTAATTATAATAATAATAATAAATAAAATAATATATTAATAATACTAATATAAATATAATACGTATAACAATATATTTTGACGGCAACAAAAGACAAAAACAAACAAACAAAACAAAACAATAACATAATGACCAAACAGTAATAATATGAATATTAATATGAATATTATTATGTCTTTCTTCTAATAATAATTGGTTACTTATTAT
>JABUQX010012744.1:10000-11502 GCA_015478945.1 Trachelipus rathkii | reverse complement strand
ATATATATATATATATATATATATATATATATATATACAAAGGTGGGCACCGTTAATGAAAAAGTTAACGTCGTTAATTTTTAATCGTTAACAAAAAATATTAACGACGTTAATCATTAAATCGTTTATCGGTAAAGAATGTAGCGGAAGTAACCGTAATTGTTAACGTTAACCGTCTTCACAATATGTAGGAATAGTAATAATTATTGTTAATTTTCTTTATTATAATAATATCCCTAACAATATTAATAATGATATTAAGCTTATCAGACAAATTAATTAGGCTTTGACCTATAACAGATGCTTTTGCCGAAGCCGTAGAATACTTCCAAAGCGTAAATACCTTATTAATTAATACTCAATACCGGTGTCCGCAAAAGAATGTCCCAGTTTCAATGCTTTATTATCACAGCATAATATACATATCAACAGCATATCACACATCAAAGTGAAGAGTAAGTTGTATAGTGTTTTGAATATGCACTTGCGCCAGAACGAGTTCTTGATAGGTCGACATACGCGCATGCGCCATTCAGATGTAGTCTTTTCTAGTGCGTGCGCCACATACTGACAATGGCGAGTCCTGAGCGTAAAGCTTTCTGTGTCCTACAATTTGCTAAGTGTGAATCTGTAATTACGATTCAACGTGCGTATCGTTTACGGTTCCAATGTGACCCTCCATATGGCAAAAACATTCGCCGATGGTATAGGCAATTTGCAACCAATGGATGTCTTTGTAAAGGCAAAAGTACAGGACGGCCCAAAGTGACTGTACAGGATGTGGACCGTATCAGGGCCTCGTTCCTTCATAGTCCTAAGAAATCCGTTCGAAGAGCAAGTCACGACTAAAGGTGCCAAAAACGATGGTGTGGAAGGTGTTAAGGAAACGTTTACACATGCGTGCATGCCGTTTGCAGTTTGCACATGCTTTAAAGCCCGACGACTATGCTCTAGTTTACCTTTGCCTGTGCAGTGCTAGGTCGAGACGATGACCTTCTAGATCGTGTAGTGTTTAGCGATGAGTCCACCTTTCATCTCAGGGGTAAGGTGAATGCCCATAATTTTCGTATCTGGGGTCTGAAAATCCGCATGAACTTGTAGAACACGAACGTGATTCCCCAAAGGTTAACTTTTTCAACTTTTCTGCGCCATATCCCGACGCCAGGTCTACGGACCTTTCTTTTTCGCAGAAGCAACCGTAACAGAGGTCGCCTATCTCGATATGTTACAACAAATGCTCTTTCCACAATTATTAGAGGATGAAGTGGTAAACTTTATTCGGCAGCAAGATGGAGCCCCTCCACATTGGAGTCAAATAGTGCGAGCGTGGTTGAACGACTTACTCTCAGATCGTTGGGTTGGTCATAATGGTCCAGACGACAGAGCTTAACGCCATGCGATTTCTTCCTATGGGGCTGCCCAATTATACGCAGAGTTGAAACGCAGAATTGAACATGCAGTTCCTTCCATTACTCCGGATCTGTTAACCAATGTTTGGAAGG
>JABUQX010012743.1:37500-46929 GCA_015478945.1 Trachelipus rathkii | reverse complement strand
TAATTTTTTGAGACCCAAATTTTTTGAGAACCCCAAATTTTTTGAGAACCAAATTTTGAGAACCCTAATTTTTTGGCAACCCAATTTTTTGCCAGCCCTAATTTTTGGGCAACCCCAATTTTTTTCGGCAATTTCTTCGAAAGGGTGCGCCAAACGGTTGCGTTAGCAACCGTTGTACGTACCCCCACCCTAATTTTTTTCGACCAACCCTTAGGTCTTCCATGGGTCATTTTTTGCCCACGGTAATTTTGGCCCACCTTTAGGGCTTAGCCCTTTTTTGATGTCTACCTTGTTTGACCATGATATTTCGCCCCTGCCCTTGCCATATACCATGGGTCATTTTTGCCCACGGTATATTTTTGCCGACCCCTTTAGGGCTTAGCCGTTTTTGATGTCGTTACCTTGTTACCATGATATTTCGGTCACATCTATACACGCGCGATCGGCACACACACACACACACACACCACACACACACACCACACACACCACACACACACACACCACACACACACACACACACCCACTTATACATACATTCACTATGACACTCACACCCCCCATAGACACTATGCCACTTACATTTACACTTATACACACGTTCAAACACAATGACCAATCCTTTTGGCTTCCATGGGTCAATTTTGGCCCACGCTAATTTTTGGCCACCCTTTTGGGGGGCTTAGCCCTTTTTGATGTCTTAACCTTGTTTGACCATGATATTTCGCCTTTGACCCTTAACCATATTACCATGGGTCAATTTTTGACCCACGCCAATTTTTTGCCCACTCGTGACCCACCCGTCACCATATTTCGTACCTATCTTGAGCGCATGTATGGATCTATCCTAACTCTAACACCTACCACCACACACACACACACACACACACACACACACACACACACAACACACACCACACACACACTTATACACACATTCACTATGACACTTATACACACATTCACTATGGAACTTAACATCACCCATAGAACACTTACTTTACACTTATACACCACGCGACCAAACACACTGCCAACCCATTTGCGATCTGTCCATGGCGTCAATTTTGACACCACGGTAATTTTTGTCCTTCCTTTAGGGACTTTGCCCTTTTTTTGATTTCTTAACCTTGTTTGACCATGATATTTCGGACTTGACCTTGCCAATACCATAGCGGTCAATTTTGACCCACGCTAACTTTTGATGGCTTTGATGTTTCCCAATCACCGTAAGAAGTATCTAGGATGTTCTATTAGTGTTCATATGAGTATTCTATGAGTGCCAAGTGAGTGCCACGTGAGTGCCAAGTGAGTGGCAATGAGTGCCAATGAGTGCCAGGTGAAGTGCAAATGAGTGCCAAGTGAGTGCCACATAGTGCCCAAGTGAGTGCCACATTAGTGCCAACTGATTGCCACTTTTTTCAAGCCTTTTCTAGCCTCCCCTGAAGCCTAGAATAGCCCTAATATGGGTGTTCTACCCCTAGGTAATAAGGTATGCAGGAATCGATTGGTGTATATTTCAAGTTGCTACTAGGATGCTTCCTACTATGAATTAGTATTTTTATAACACTTATAAGCACTTACACTTACACTATGACACTTACACTAGCCCATATGCACTTACACTCACCACGCACAGCGTACACACACTTACACTCACAACCTCGAAGCTCAATTTTGTTGCCGCATCTTTGATGGCTATCTTTGATGAAGCATCTTTGATGAAGTCATCTTTTTGATACCACCTATATATGATGATCATCTTTGATGACTCATCTTTTGTCTACCTCTAGATCATAAGCTGCCCACCAGCCGCAAGCAAGCCCACCTCCCCGGCAAAGGATGGAGGCCCTTGCCACCCGCAGGTGCGACCCGCCGCGCGAATGAAAAATATATATACATATAAGTCATTCATTTTTATTTCATGCTTAAGCATTTTTTATTAAAAACATTTTCGCGAACCTAAAACTGCAACTCATTACAGACCTATATTTAACACATTATTTATAACATTATTTTTACTTAATACTTTTACTTAAATTTTTTTTAAATTTATAAAATTTTTTAAAAAAATTGTATGTAAGAAGAAAAAACCAGCGTGCCTGATATATAAACATTTTATTTACTACAACTGTAACGAAATTTTATTAAAAACATTTACTTTTAATACCTTAAAGCAGTAAATCAGTAAATCAATAAAGGTGTAACCTAACACCAAGAGGGGATTAGGATGCTTTTGTTTTACTGCTTTTACTGCTTTAACTCGTTTTACTGCTTTAACTCATGTTTACTTCTTTAACTTATATGTTTTACTGCTTAACTCATATGTTATGTTTTACATACCTAAAGCAGTAAATCATAAATCAGTAAATCAAACTACCTAACACCTAGTGCGGGATTAGTATGCTTTGTTTTACTGCTTTACTTCCCTTTAACTCATGTTTTACTGCTTTAACTCATGTTTTACTGCTTTAACTCATATGTTTTACTGCTTTAACTCACATATTCATTAACATTACATACCTTAAAGCAGTAAATCAGTTAAACAAACCGTCAACCCCTCCCCACCCGGGGATTAGATGCTTTTGTTTTACTGCTTTACTGCTTTAACTCATGTTTTACTGCTTTAACTTTCTGCTTTACTGCTTTAACTTTCTGCTTTACTGTTTTAACTTTCTGCTTTACTGCTTTAACTCATATATTTATTAACATTATGTTTTTTTTTTTGTTTTAATACTTTTTATTTATTTTTATTATTATTTTTATTTATTTTTATTATTATTTTTATTATTTTTATTATTTTATTTTTATTATTTTTATTATACTTAGTGTTATTTACTTCATGCCTATTGTTATTATTTAGAACACTTATACACACATTCACTATGACACTTACATTTACCCATAGACACTTACATTTACACTTATACACATGCGGTCACACACCACACACACACACACATACACTTATACACACATTCACTATGATACTTATACACACATTCACTATGACACTTACATTTGTCCATAGACACTTACATTTACACTTACACACAGATTTACTTACACTCACACAGATTTACTTACACTCACACAGATTTACTTACACTCACACACACAGATTTACTTACACACACAAATTTACTTACACTTGCACACAGATTTACACACACACACACACATACACACACACACGCACACTCACTTACACATATAACGTATAATTTATTAAAACATTTTATGTTTTAATTAAACACGTACATTTATATTACTCATTCAAATATAACTAAAATTATTTCAAAGTTTCTTAAAACTTCTATAATAAATCAATCATTATCTTTGAACAAAGAATTTATTATTAACTGTTAATACTTTTTGTTTATAAATTTTATAACTATCAAGTTTTAAAATAACTTTTACTAAAATTTTATGAAATTTTATTAAAAACATATATTTTACGTACCTTAAAGCAATAAATCAGTAAATCAGTAAGGACAGCCCCTAGCACCCCTCAACATCAAGCTATGCCACGTTTTGTTCTATTGACTTACTGCTTTACATCATCTTTAACCATGTAATAAGTATAAAATAACAAAATAAGTTCTTCTCTGCTAACATAACATGTATTTTATTAAAATCATTCTAAGTTTTTATTTAAAAATAACAATTATTCACTTACATTTATATTATTCACTCGATGTTAACTAAAAATATTTCAAAGTTTTTTAAATAATTCGGGTTTTTCTTTATTATTATTATTATTATCTATTACATATACAGTCCATCACGAGAAAACACAACATCCCGCCACTCCTTACAGATACGAAACTACCTCTCTCTGTAAAATGTTTGAAATAACTACTTTAGCGTCTAAATTTAGGATAATCCTTTTTGTAACCCGGGGCGATTTTAGGCTTAATTCCAGGTCAAAATATATTCAAACTGACCTTTTTCTGTTAAATGTGGTGCAATAAATACGTTAGGCCTAAATTTAGGCCTAAAATTTAGGATAAGCCTTTTGTATCCCCGGCTGATTTAATTCCTAATACCAGGTCAAAAGGTAATTCCCGTATAGACAAGAATCATTTTATTATTAATTATTTTTATAAATTTATTTCAAACTGAAACATGCTGGATCGGAAAGATCCTTTAAAATCAGGTAAAAAGGAAATGTTTTCCTTACTTGTGCATGGTCGGCGCTAATCCTTATCTCTATATTGACCTCGTATGTGGATTGGTCGAGAATTATTTATCGTCTTTTGAAATTAACTTTGTTCTTTAAACTTGTATTTGAGCAGGTGTGTGTGTTTATTATCTTTTAGACCCAAACTCATTTTAAAACATAGTCATTTTAAGTGTTAAGCGTGACAAGTATATCTGATTTGTAATTAAAAGTGTTTATTTTACTAAGTGCTATATCATATTTATAATAAATACTAACATTGAGGAATAATTATTAATTTCAATAGAATAGATAATAATTAATTCAACTAGTTCATAAGCTAACCACCAGGGCTCAGCATTAGCGCCCAACCCGCAAAGGCAGCCAACCCCGCCACCCGCAGGTGCGTCCCGCCGCGTCCCGCCCGCCGCGCTTGCGCCCGCAGGCGCAATATTTCCGCGTTCCCGCCCCGCCGCGTGCGCCCGGCAGGCCGCAATTAATTCCCTGCGTTCCGCCCGCCGCGCTTGACGCCTCGCAGGCGCCAATATTCCCCGCGCGAATTATTATTTAGAACACGCATACACACACACACGCACACATACACACACACACACACACACACCACACACACACACACACACACACACACACACACCACTTACACATATAACGTATAATTTATTAAAACATTTTATTTTTATTTTATTATTATACTTAGTGTTATTTACTTCATGCCTATTGTTATTATTATTTAGAACACACATACACAAACACGCACACATACACACACACACACACTTACACACACACACATACACACTTACACATATAGCTTATAATTTATTAAAACATTTTATTTTTATTTTATTATTATACTTAGTGTTATTTACTTCATGCCTATTGTTATTATTATTTAGAACACACATGCACACACTCACACACACAACACACACTTACACATACGCACCCACCCACTCGATATTTTGATGCCTCAACTTTGATGCCTCAGCTTTTTGATGCCTCAACTTTGATGTCTCATTTGATGCCTCAACTTTTGATGGCCTCAGCTTTTGCATTGCCTCAATTTTGATGCCTCAGCTTTTGATGCCTCAGCTTTGATGCCTCAACTTTAATAACTTAGCTTTGGTACCTCAGCTTTAGTGGCTCATCTTTGATGACTCATCTTTGATGGCTTCATCTTTGATACCACCTATATTGATGATTCAGCTTATAAGCAGTTACACTTACCATAGACACTTACACTTACACTTATACACACATACACTATATCTCTTATTCACACATACGCACATACACATAGACACTTACGTTCACCCATAGACCACTTACACTTCACCACCCCACACACAATTAATATTATTATATATATAATATATATATATATATAATATATATATATATATTATATATATATATATATATATATATTATATATAATATATAATATATATATATAAATATTCATTCGCGCTGGAATATTGCGCCTGCGGGCGCACGCGGCGGGCGGGAACGCGGCAAATATTTGACAGCTGCAGCGAGCGCACGCGGCGCGGCTGGGACGCGGCGGAGCACCTTGCGGGTGCGTGTGGCTGCCTGCGGGGTGGGCTCATGCTAAGCCCTGGTGGTTAGCTTATGAGCTAGTGAATTAATTATTATCTATCTAGTGAATTAATAATTATTCCTCAATGTAAGTATTTATTATAAATATGATATACACTTAGTAAAAATAAAACACTTTTAATACAAATCAGATAACTTGTGCACCGCTTAAAAGCTAAAATGACTATGATTTTAAAATGAGTTTGGGTCTAAAAGATAATAAAACACACACCTGCTCAAATACAAGTTTAAAGAACAAAGTTAATTTTCAAAAGACGATAAAATAATTCTCGACCAATCACATACGAAGTCATATAGAGATAAGGATTACCCCGACCAATCACAAGTAAGGAAAACATTTCCTTTTACCTGCTTAAAGGATCTTACCGATCCAGCATGTTTCAGTTTGAAATATATTTATAAAAATAATAATAATAACAATTGATTCTTGTTATACTGGAATTACCTTTTGACCTTGTATAGGATTAAATTAGGCCCGTCGTACAAAAAGGCTATCCTTAAATTATAGGCCTAAATTTAAGGCCTAACGTAGGTATTGCCACCACATTTTACAGGAAAAAGTCAGTTTTGAAATTATAATTTTGACCTGCGAATTAGGGCTTAAATCGCCCCGGGTACAAAAAGGATTATCCTAAATTTAGACCTAAAGTAGTTATTTCAACACATTTTACAGAGAGAGGTCAGTTTCGTCTGTAAGGAGTGCGGGTTGTTGTGTTTTCTCGTGATGGATTGTCAACATACATAGATAATAATAATAATAATTAAGAAAAACCCGAATTATTTAAAAAACTTTGAAATATTTTTAGTTAACATCGAAGGTGAATAATATAAATGTAAGTGAATAATTGTTATTTTTAATAAGAACTTAGAGAAGATTTTAAAAAAATACATGTTATGTTAGCAGAAAAGAATTATTTTGTTAATTTTATACTTATTACATGGCTAAAGATGTTGTATGATTTAAAGCAGTAAGTCAATAGAAAAAAAACGTTGCATAGCTTGATGTAGAGGGGTGCTAGGGGCTGACCTTACTGATTTACTGATTTATTGCTTTAAGGTACGTAAAAATATATGTTTTTAATAAAATTTCATAAAATTTTAGTAAAAGTTATTTAAAAACTTGATAGTTATTAAAATTTATAAACAAAAAGTATGAACAGTTAATAATAAATTCTTTGTTCAAAGATAATGATTGATTTATTATAGAAGTTTTAAGAAAACTTTGAAATAATTTAGTTATATTTGAATGAGTAATATAAATGTACGTGTTTAATAAAACATAAAAATGTTTTAATAAAATTATACGTGTATATGTGTAAGTGAGGTGTGCGTGTGTGTGCTATGTGTGTGTGATGTGCAAATCTGTGTTGCAAGTGTAAGTAAATTTGTCGTGTGTAAGTAAACTGTGTGTGAGTGCAATAAATCTGTGTGAGTTAAGTAAATCTGTGTGAGTGTAAGTAAATCTGTGCTGTGAGTGTAAGTGTAAATGTAAGTGTCTATGGACAAATGTAAGCTGTCAATAGTGAATGTTGTGTATAAGCTATTCATTAGTGAATGGGTGGATAAATGTAAGTGGTGTGTGGTGGGTGTGTGTGTGTGTGTGTGTCCCGCATGTGTATAAGTGTAAATGTAAGTGTCTATGGGTAAATGTAAGTGTCATAGTGAATGTGTGTATAAGTGTTCTAAATAATAACAATAGGCATGAAGTAAATAACACTAAGTATAATAAAAATAATAAAAAATAAAATAATAAAAATAATAAAATAATAATAAAAATAAATAAAAATAATAATAAAAATAAATAAAAAGTATTAAAACAAAATAAAAAACATAATGTTAATAAATATATGAGTTAAAGCAGTAAAGCAGAAAGTTAAAACAGTAAAGCAGAAAGTTAAAGCAGTAAAGCAGAAAGTTAAAGCAGTAAAACATGAGTTAAAGCAGTAAAGCAGTAAAACAAAAGCATACTAATCCCCCCCCCTTGGTGTTAGGTCACACCTCTATTGATTTACTGATTTACTGCTTTAAGGTATGTAATGTTAATAAATATGTGAGTTAAAGCAGTAAAACATATGAGTTAAAGCAGTAAAACATGAGTTAAAGCAGTAAAACATGAGTTAAAGCAGTAAAGCAGTAAAACAAAAGCATACTAATCCCCCCTAGGTGTTAGGTAACACCTCTATTGATTTACTGATTTACTGCTTTAAGGTGTATAATGTTAATAAATATGTGAGTTAAAGCAGTAAAACATATGAGTTAAAGCAGTAAAACATTGAGTTAAAGCAGTAAAACATGAGTTAAAGCAGTAAAGCAGTAAAACAAAAGCATACTAATCCCCTCTTGGTGTTAGGTTACACCTTTATTGATTTACTGATTTACTGCTTTAAGGTATGTAATGTTAATGTTTTTAATAAAATTTCGTACAGTTGTAGTAAAATAAAATGTTTATATATCAGGCACTCTGGTTTTTTTTTTCTTCTTACATACAATTTTTTAAAAATTTATAAATTAAAAAGTATTAAGTAAAAAGTATTAAGTAAAAATAATGTTAATAAATATATGTGTTAAATAATAGGTCTGTAATGAGTTACAGTTTTAGGTTCGCGAAAATGTTTTTAATAAAAAATGTTTAAGTATGAAATATATATATATATATATATATATATATTTTTCATTCGCGCGGCGGGTCGCACCTGCGGGTGCAGGGCCTCCATCCTTTGCGGGGAGAGATCATGCTGCGTCCTGTCGGGCAGCTTATAACATAGGGGTAGACATTAATATTAACTCTGTTCTAGGCTCAGGGGTTGGGAACCATCAAAGATGAGTCATCAAACCTACAAGGTCAAAAAGCTACAAGACAAAATAGCTTCGAGGTTGTGAGTGCTAAGTGTAAGTGTACCTGGGTGCTGTGAGTGTAAGTGCATAATGCTGCTAGTGTAAGTGTCTATGGCGAGTGGTGTAAGTGCTTATAAGTGTTATAAAAATACTAACTCATAGTAGGAAGCATTCTAGCAATTTGTAATATACACCAATCGATTCCTCATACCTTATTACCTAGGGTAGACACCCATATTAGGCTTATTCTAGGCTCAGGGGAGGCGTAGAAAAGGCTTGGAAAAAAGTGGCACTCACTGTTGGCACTATGTGGCCACTTCACTTAGGCAATATGTAGGCCACTCACTTGGAACTCATTGACACTCACTGGCACTCATTGGCACTTCATTGGCACTCACTTGGCACTCACCTGGCAATCACCTGCGCACTCAATAGAATACTCATAGAACACTAATAGGACAACCCTAGACCATCCTTACGGTGATTGGAAACCATCAAAGCCATCAAGTTAGCGGGGGTCAAAAATTGACCCTTGGTATATGGCAAGGTCAAGTCCGAAATATCATGGTCGAAAAACAAGGTTAAGACATCAAAAAAGGGCTAAGTCCCTAAAGGAAGGACAAAAAAATTACCGTGGGTCAAAATTGACCCATGGACGACCAAAGGGTTGGCAGTGTGTTTGTACGTGTGTATAAGTGTAAATGTAAGTGTCTATGGGTAAATGTAAGTGTCATAGTGAATGTGTGTATAAGTGTCATAGTGAATGTGTGTATAAGTGTGTGTGTGTGTGT
>JABUQX010012743.1:30000-32500 GCA_015478945.1 Trachelipus rathkii | reverse complement strand
CACCTCTCCTACGAAAAACGGGCTACCACGAGATGTTGTGTCACCACAGCAGGGCGGGCCCAGAAGTCCGTTAGAGAAAGGGTGTTGAAGTTGTGTCTGATGTTCGTTAAGTCACGGCAATCTAGCAAGAGATGTCCTGTTTCATCTCTAGGCTGAGAAAAAAAACATCTTTGGCAGTTTGGAGGGTGCTTTATTGATTCTATTTTTTTTATTCTTAAAGGGAGGGATGTTTCCCAGAACGGAGATGGGAGAGTATTACGCGGGTATGAAGGTTCAAAGTTTGCTCCTTAGGGGATATTTCGGATGGACATGTTTGAAGTATGGTATTAATTGAATATTGCGGAGATCTTCTTAGAGTTAACTGTGTATGAATGGGTTTAGTAATGGGAGTATCTGGAGGTGGGGGGGGGGGCATGTTGTATATGTCAGAATATTATAGTGTTGGTGTGATTTTTTTCCTTCTAGGTGCGGGGGGGGGGGGTTGTTTTTGATGCCCTGGGTGATCTGATGAGAATGATTTACTGTAAAATTGACATTCTATCATGTCAAGATTGAATTTTAAAGTTAAAATTTTTGTTTAAGTTAGATGATGGATGGGTGTGGAGGGAAAGCATCTCGTTATTATCCTGAAAGCCTTGTTGGCACGGTTTCTAATTTCTGAATATTGGATTGCGATATTGTGGGAGCTCAGGCAGGTGTCGCATAATTTAGGAAGGGGCGGTTGTAATGTCCGTTTACTATTGTGAGAGTTTCTTTGTGTTGGCCAAAGTTTGTTCCAGTTAGTGTTTTCAGTGCAGTTAGTTTATTTAAATTAGGTCTTTTACTTGACTTAAATTAAAGAGTGAGTTTTTTAGGAGTAAAACGGATGGTCAAACCCTTTTGGAGCTGAAGGTATAAACGAAACGAGAACGAAGAGACATTGCAAAATTTCTTTGTTTAGAAGAAATTAGTGATTAAGCATATCTGATTTAATTAAGCCTTATCTTTATGTTTACTTAATTATCGGTATAAATAGGAATACTTTAATACTAGAATATAGTGTGTGTGTTTGTGAGGGTGTGTATATGTGTGTATGTGTGGATAAGGGGGTGTTGCGAAAAATTTGAAAAATTTCAAAGTATAATTAACAGGGGAGTGGCCAACAATGTAATTATTAAATCCATATTATTGATGTAATAATACAATATACTTTTCTTTTAAATAGAGTTAAGGTAATTGCATGTTTATTTATTTATTTGTTTGCTTATTTGTTTATTTCTGCGTTTGTCTGTTTATCGATGCAATTAAGGGAGCGTATTCACTGTTAAAAACGAAGTCCCTTAATTGAAGCAAAGATCTTTTAAATTCTTTTCCTCAAAGTAGGAATCACGTGCAACGAAGATTAGCGGAATCGTAAGAAGCTCAGACGATTAATTGCGAAAAAAACCATCCTGTGCTTAGCGAATGCATCAAGATTTTTATTGTTATTGTTGTTATAGTTGATCTTCTTTTTCTTCTTCCATTATTAATTATTATTATTATTATTATTATTATTATTATTATTATTATTATTATTATTATTATTATTATTATTATTATTATTATTATTATTATTATTATATTATTATTATAAAAATATATATATATATTATATATATATATATATTATTTATATATATATATATAATATATATATATATATATATATATATATATATATATATATATATATATATATATATATATATATATATATATATATATATATATATTTTACTGTCCTCCCCCAGGAAGGTCCTGGTTTTGTAGAAAACCACGACCTGTCAGTGGACTCAGCATGCGTCTCCACTCGGCTCTGTCTTCCCACAGTCTTCTCCCTTGTATTTCCTCCACCGCAGGCAGCCCACATCTCATCAACGAATCTTGCAACGATTCCCTCCATCTCTTCCTTGGTCTTCCTCTGAGTCTTCTTCCATCCGGCATCCATTCCCATCGTTTTTTCGCCAGCCTGCCCCCCTGCATCCTTTCCAAATGTCCCCACCATCTGATTCTTACGACATCTATCCTCCTCAACATAGGTGTCACTCCTACTTCCCTTCTGACTCTTTCATTCCTTATTCTATCTTTCTAATTATTGCTCTTAAGATCTTCATCTCCGTTGCCTGTATCCTACTTTCATGCCTTTTGGCAGTACACCCATGTCTCTGCCACCGTTATATAGCAATATAGGTGCTAACACTCCTTCGTAAATACTTCTTTTCACCTCAACACCCATATATTGGTCTTTCATCAAAGGATACACAGCTCTTGCCGCTCTTCGTTATCCTATGCGTGATCTCTGCATCGCACCCTCCGTCCTCTGTACATATTCCACCCAAGTATTTAATTTTTTTTACTTTCTTCAAGCTTTCTCTATTTACCATGATCTCCCAACCATCCTGCCCCTCTCTGCTCACCATCATCACTTCTGTTTTCTGTGTTCATTTGTAGTCTTTTTGGTCCAAGTACACACATACACACA
>JABUQX010012743.1:2500-22500 GCA_015478945.1 Trachelipus rathkii | reverse complement strand
TATATATATATATATCAAACATTTTTATCTGTGGATGCGAAACGGATGTTACCTACATCACTAATATATATATATATATATATATATATATATATATATATATATATATATATATATATGTTAATATATATATAGATATATATATATATATATATATATATATATATATATATGGTCCAAGGGGGCCCCATTTCCACTTTGGCGGGGGGGCCCTATGATATATATATATATATATATATATAAGAGTTATATATATATATATATATATATATATATATATATATATATATTTATGTATATATATAAAGAATAAAATAATAACACGGATACACATCCTATTTTTAATCGCACTATATATATACCGTATTTATATATATATATATATATATATATATATATATATATAGAAGATATATATATATATATAAGGTATATATTATTGTTATATATATATATATATATGGTTGTTAGATATGGTGCATATATATATATATATATATAGAATATGCTATATATATATATATATAGGGTATATATATATAAATATATATATATATAGAGAAAGATATATATATATATATATATATATATATATAGTATATAGTAAATATATATATATATACCTATATATATATATATATATATATATATATATATATATATATATACAGTAAAGTAAGCAACCCCGTGAACCACCTTTCGTAGGCGAATAAGCACTGCCTTTTTCATCAACTAAAATATGTATTGGAAATAAGCTACACATGTGCTAATCTAAAATATAGCTTATAATCAAGCGTCTCTGCAAACAATTACTAATATTCTTTCCATGATACCTTAAGCCGCCTCTGGCTCCTCCTCATATGCTGCTATAGTATATGTTATATATATATATATATATTATATATATATATATATATATATATTATATATAGAAAGATATGTTATTATATATATACATATATATAAGTATTACTGTCTTTATGTTAGTTATAATAGTATATATATATTATATATAAAGATATATTATGTATATATATATACATATATATATATTATATATATATATATTTATATATATATATATATATATATTTATATATATCTATTGGCGGTGTTTTTTTTTTGGCTTGTGTTGTTTTATCTTTTTGTTGTTAAGTTGTTGTTGTTGTTGTTGTAGTAGAGGTAGGGGACTTGTGTTATATTTCATCTTCTCATAATCGCTGTAGGGTAAGACCACTACCTTCTTCATCACTGAGCAAGCCACTTGGTTATCAGGGGTGCTATAACGGAAAAGAGTAAAGGTAGGAACACACCTCCGCCTTTCTGTAATAGCTTCTTTTTATTTTTAAGCTTTCTTACGTTACCAGCAAGTTTTTTAATGATGTTTCTATGACGACGCAGCTAAAAGGTCTGTTTAAAGGAACATTTCCTTTTATAAGATTTAGGCATACTTCTGCTATACATTGTATGAATTTTTCATCTTCACAGATCAGTTTACGTTTTTCAGAAGGTTTCAGGTTTTTAAATTTTCTCATAAGAGGTAAATAATCTGCTACTAAAGCACTCATTATTCAGGTATGTATACTGTCTCAATCTCGTTGGGTAAGATATTTGTACGCAGTAACACTCTATGCGTGTTCTTAGGATGAAGCTCACAGAGTAAATAACCGTGAGGTATAGATGTAACTTCTTTATATACTTTTAGAAACTCTTTACGTTGAGTAGGGAACATTTGGGTAGCTACAACATTGACCTGACTCATATCCCTTCTTTGTCCGAACAAGATTAAATACTGTGTGTTTAAAGACACATCCCTCATATACTTATTCTGATGAAAGATATTCTGCGTTATAAAAAATACAGTGATGTTTAAATGATGTGAGTAAACTGTGAAAGTTTCTGCTATATCCTCATTCAATTTATGCATCAAATCATCAAGGATTATAATTTTATGACCTGGTAAACATTGAAGAGCTTTTATGTCATATAAACCTTCGTGAAATTGAATTACATCTTTGTAATCTTTAAACTTTTCTTGGTAAACACTGTAGCACCATATGATTTTAACAGGCTTTTGTTCGAAGATCTCAACCTCTTTTAAAATATTTAATAGCAGAAAGGTTTTCCCGCAACCTGTAGGACCAGACACAAGACACGTAGCTGGAGCACGGAACATAAATTTAGCAACGTCCATCCTAGGTTGACACCCGAACACTAATGAATAAGAAAAGGTTTGCATTTATGTTATAAACGCTTTAAAATAAAAACTTGTTTTCTTTTCCTACTTTTAACCAAAGAACTTATTTATACTTTAGAAAAATATGACTTGAATCAATAGATCAATAGATCAATAGATCAATAGATCACGGATGGACAGAAGGGTGGTTGGATGATGGTTTGATTTACTGATTTACTGATTTAGGGTATGTAAAACATAACAATTTTAGTAAAAATATGACTTGAATCAATAGATCAATAGATCACGGATGGACAGAAGGGTGGTTGGATGATGGTTTGATTTACTGATTTACTGATTTAGGGTATGTAAAAACGTAAACAATTTTAGTAAAAATATGACTTGAATCAATAGATCAATAGATCGATAGGAGTGTGGTGGAGAGGGCAGTTTGATTTACTTATCTACTGATTTACTGATTTAGGGTATGTAAAACATAACAATTTTAATAAAAAATATGACTTGAATCAATAGATCAATAGATCACGGATGGACAGAAGGGTGGTTGGATGATGGATCGATTTACTGATTTACTGATTTAGGGTATGTAAAAACGTAAATTTTTACGTTATAAACATGAAAAGCATAAAAGATTTTAGTAAAAACAAAAATAAATTAAAAATAAATAAAAATAATAAAAAAAATTAAGTTGAAAACAAAAGCTCACTCGTAAAAGCTGAAAAAATTATAAAATTTATTAAAAGAAAACTGAACACGTTTGCGTTCTCGCGGTGGTTTCGCGCCGGATCGCGCCTGCGGGCACACACGTCAGCCCGGGGCCAGCTGTCGGAACTCTTCTCGCAGGGGTCTTCAAACCATCATATTCGAAATCTATGACCTTATAAACATATATTTTGATACCAATATTGTATTATTATACAAATATTTACTAACTCAGCACCGCACCGGAGCCAGCACCGGAGCCGGTGCCGGATCCGAATCCGGATCCGTATCCTACTTACTCATTCCTCCTCTATACTATCTCCAAATTTCAACCTTCTACGATCATTTCAATTTTTAGGGGGCCAGCACCCCCCCTGGATGGCCATGTAACCCGTCCCTATGGGGCTGCAGCAATTTGAAGGAGATACCAGCAGCAAACCCCATCCGTTCGCTAAGTGAGGTGCGGTGCTGTGCGGTGGCAAAACGGTGCCGTGCGGTGCGGTGCGGGCTCCCAGGCCGTATTAAGATATATAGATTTATAATATATATATATATATATATATATATATATATATATATATATATATATATATATATATATATATATATATATATATATATATTTATTTATTTATTTATTTATTTATTTAATTTTTATTTATTTATTTATTTATTTATTTATTATTTATTTTATTAATTTATTATTTATTTTATTAATTTATTTATTAATTTTTATTTATTTATTTATTTATTTTTTATTGGTTCGAAAAAAAAACCTTCGGTTTTTTTTGGTCGTGGAAGGGGTAGAAATTCTCACGGTAATTAAAAAATTCCCACGGGCTTAGTGCTAAAAGCACTAAAAAGTACATTCGGCGATAGGCGAACATTTTACAGTCAAAACCCCTCTTTAACTACTTATGGCGTAAAAACCACTGCTTAATAATAAATAAAAACAAAGATAATATAATTTTGTTCTCCTACTTGGCTTTTGCAGAAGTTTAAATACCTCCCTCATTCTCTCCCTCCCTCCCTCCCTCCTTGATCTTGTATTTCTGACGGTAATACTGCTGTCTTAACTTCTGTTAAACGTGAACTGTTTGCTCAAAATTGCACTCATTACTATTCCAGAGTTATTCTCCTCTAGCTCCGTCTCCCTTCAACTCATTAAAATTTATTTATGCACTCTCTGAGATTTTCTGCACTAAAATGACAAACAGTGCTGAAGGTATCGGTCCAGTGGTCCTCAAAACTTGTGTTTCTAAGCTTGCACCCTGTTCTTGTAAACTGCTTCCTCACTGCCTATCAACTTCAACCTATCCCTCCTGATGGAATCGTGCATTCATCCAGCCTGTGCTGAAGAAGGGGAGGCTAACATCTGGTATTTCTATAGTTTTCGAATCTACCCTAGCAGGAAGGTTTAAAAACATCTCAATTCTTCTAATCTTTTCTCTGCTTGCCAATGTGCTTCTGAGAGGAGCCCAAGACTGGTGATCTTTTTTTCTTTTCTCTCTGACTCTTGCTTCTGCTCTTCCGCATTTCGGTGAATCTTTTGCTGTGGCTCTAGACATATAGAAGGCTTTCAATAAACCCATCTTCGGTATCTTGTAACCTTCTTTGAATTCCGTTCAAGTCGTTCTCGTTCAATGGCTGCTGTTGTGGATAGCCATCATTTATCTCTTAATAAATCTATCAATAGTGATGTCCTCAGAATTCTGCTCTATCCCCAAATCTTTTTCTAATTTGCATCAATAATCTATCTGTTACTGTGTTCCTATCCACTCTTAAGTTGATAACTACACTCATCAATGCTCTTTCTAATTGAATGGCAACCCACCCAAACAGCAAATAAATGATGCTAGGACCTAGGAGGATAGCCTTGAAGCAACGCACCTCTGATCTTTCTCATACCTATAGTTCTATAATTGTGTTAAAGAAAATATGGTTGTTTTCAATGTCTCAATAACTCAGTTTCTTCATCTACACACAACTATAATATCTTATTTGAAAACACAACTCTAACCTTCTTCTGTTCTTAATATTCTTGATATTTTCTTTTCCTGTGATCTTTATTAGACGAATCATATTATGTTCTTTCTAATAAGCCTCTAGAAAATTGAGTGTTCTAGACGTCAAACGGTAGGGAATTTACCACTTAGTTGCTATCTTTGCATAGTGGCATTGTTCTCCCTTGTATGGCGTATGAATCACATATCTGAGTGGTTCCACTCCTAATGCTCTCCTTGACAAAATGTAGTCTAGGGCTTGTCGACTTGTTAACTCTCACTCTACTCTCACTAATTCTCCTCAATCTTTCTAGCTGCAGAGCTGTTTGTTACATCACTCTCCTTTCTCCTTATACTAATTGCTATTACAATATGTATTTTTATTCTAAATTTTCTAGTCTTTTACCTCCCTCTTTGAGAAGAGTTAATGCGACTCGTATTTCAGCCTCCCTCTCCCTATCTCCGTCCAACTCCCTGACCCATTCATGACTGCTATGCTCAATCTTACAAGTACTCTACTGGTAAAGTCTGGAACACACTCCTTTTACCTATTTTTCCAACTCCCTTTAATTTACACAATTTCAAGCTTTGCTTATATGGAGCATGTCAGGCTTTAATTTGACCATGGCTTCCAATTTTACAAAATTTCCGGTGGAATTTGGTAAGCCTCTGGCCTTTGCTCACTGTAGGATATATATATATATATATATATATAGTATATATATATATATATATATATATATATATAGATATATATATATATATAGAATATATACTACAGTATAATTACAGCAATCATACTTTCACATACGATTTAAGTAAAACTCTCAAAATAACATTCTTCCACATATGATAAAATATTATTAACATTAATAAAAGCTTTATGAGGAATTTTCATGTACATACCTAAAATTTTTTTTTTTACTTTAACATCTTAATAATAATTTTCTAACTAAAAAAAAATTTTTTTAAATTTATTAGTTCTTGATTATTGTTATTGTTTGATGTTATCAATTTTTTAAAATTAAAATACTAACGTTTTCTCTCATTTCATTTTTTTATATATATATATATATATATATATATATATATATATATATATATATATATATATATATATATATATATATAGTATATATATATATATATATATATATATATATATATATATATATAAATAGGATGTATTAGCCATATGCTTTCATTTAGAGCATTTTTTTATCACTTATTTAGTAGGAAGAAAAAGAAATCGTTTTTTTTTTTGTTTTTTTAAACTTAACCCATGTTAGTATATCTACCAAATGGTTTATACCAAACAATCATATATATATATATATATATATATATATATATATATATATATATATATATATATATATATATATCTATGTCTATAGTTTATATGTATGTCTTTCTCTGTTATATATATATATATATATATATATATATATATATATATTTACAAGTTTATTATTATACTATGATTTACTTTCCTAGAGGATATTGACTCTTTTCACTTTCTTTTTTTTTTTTCAAGGATGATTTTGTATACAGAAAGTGATGTTGAAAAGCAAAAACGAAAAAAAAATAAAGATTAAAAACAAAATATATATAATTGGAATAAAGTAAATACGATGCAAGAGAATAATAAGCTTTTCTTGTTTAATTTCTTATCTGAACTTACGAAATTTTCATTAATTTTAATTTAGTAAATAGGTTTATTCTTACTTGTCCATTTGAGAGATCGTAGCGTTTCAGAGACATGTTGGTGTATCGATAGATAGATAGATAGATAGATAGATAGATAGATAGATAGATAATGTTTAAATGTTTATATTTATTAGGGTAGCTATGTGTTGATGTATAAATTCGTGCGTTGATGTGTTTGTATTGCATCATTAGAAGGATTGAAAGATATAATCGACCTTTATTCCTGTATATATATATATATATATGTAGGTATAGTATATATATGTATGGTTACATATATATATATATTATATATATATATATATATATATATATATATATATGTGTGTGTGGGGACTCCATTCATTTTACGACTCCGTCAGTTTTGAATTTTTTTTGTTTTTTTTTTTAATATTTCTAGTATATGATTTTAACAATCAATTTCAGTGGTAACGGACATGATTCAAAATATATAGGACCTTTTCAGTTTCGTCAGTTTTACTTTTTTTTTTTTTTTTTTTTTTAACATATTGCTAGTATAGATACTAACAATGAATTTAAGTGGTAACGGACATGCTAAAAGTTAAAAATATTTTAAATAATTTTTTAAAATTAATTTTTTAGTAATATTTATTTTTATTTTTCAAAAGTGCTTTTCTCAAACTAAAGGGATACCTAAGTGTAAAACCGCAAAGATGGTATTCTGGGCCTTCCGCGAGACAGGGTAGGGATTTTCTGCTCCGGGAGGGCCCTGAACCCCCTGCTTTGGTATTTGAAAATGCTCCTTCTCGGCCCTCCCCATGCGGGTATGGAAAACGTCCCCTTGTCCCCCATCGTTTGCTCCCCAATATATATATATAATTTCCTTTTTTTTACTTTTTTTTTTTTTTTTTTTTTTTTTTTTTTTTTTACATTTTGCTAAATAAGTTTCCTACGCTGATTACAAATATTTACTTGGTGTTTCTGTTATTGTCATCGAATATTTCATTCAAAAATATTTAACATAAATGTGACTTTTAAAAATTATTTAAAATAATTTTCGAACTTTTGAATCATGTTCGTTACTACTGAATTCATCTTTAGTATCATATAGCAGGAATATTTTAAACAAAAAAGAGAAAATCGTAAACTGACGGAGTCGTAAAACAGAATAGGACCTATATATATATATATATATATATTATATAGTTATATATATATATAAATACAGATCAATACAATTCATTACTACATCATAGCATGCTTAAGGGAAAAGTAATAAAAGAAAATTTTGATTGTCAGTATACTGTGATTTGAGAATAAAGATGTCGATAATTATTCTTCTTCTAACGCTTCTATTAACAATAAATTCAAATTTATATTTAATTTGCATTCTCGAGCAGCCAACGTGAATAAAAATTTCGCTAGTCAATACGATGCTTGCGGTAACTCGAGCGCCTGCCTTTCTGAGAAGTTTAAAGTAATAAACAGGTGCGCGCTCATGAAATTCTTCATGGCGAAAACACTATGAAAGCACAAAAATACAATGAGCGAGGGTGAGAAACGCATTTCGGAGTATTTCTTTGTCTCTTCTACATTATTCCCTGGTGCATATGAACTCAAAAAAGAACAGATAAACGCGATTGTATATACTCATTAACGTAAAAATAAATATTTCAATATTCTTCTGGCCTTGAGGAAAGAGGGATGGGTGTTGTTTTTTTCGTCTGATGAGCACTCTTTGCTAATTTATTCCTTAGGTTTTATTTAATTTTCACTATTAATTATTTTCCACCCTAAGTAAGTTTTTCCTTTTTAATGCATATATTTTGACTTCGTATGTCGTAAATTGATAGTTTGCAAGAAATTAATGTTATTTCAATTTAAACTTAATTTGGGCACGAAATTACTAATATTCGTTCACATTCTGGTAATTCTAATTAATTTTTTTAAAAAAATATGACGAAGATTTGTTTTTTTTTTGTTTTTTTTTTTGTTTTTTCTTGCTATAATCGTTTAGTTTTTAAAACGTTTCGAAAGTGGTGAGTTTTATTTTTCAGTTATTAATTAAAATTCTTTAAGTGGTAACCTTATAAAATTCAAATAATTAAAATAGTGTATTACCAATTGAGGAGGATAAAATCGCATTATATGTCATCTCGAGGACAAGAAAGACTATCTTCATTCACTAACATTGTTGTCAATTAAAAATGCTTTGCTTGATGACTTAAAAACCCGTTTTAGATTTTATGATGAGGTGTGGTAAAGAAGTTTCTTGAGAAAAACAGGAGAGCAAAGATTATCTTTTAAGTGAAGAATCTCTACGGTGATTCACCACTACATATGGGATTGTAAGTAAGCTTATTTTAAATTTCAATTACATCAGATACATATATATATATATATATATATATATATATATATATCATATATATATTTATATATATATATATATATATATATATATATATATATATATATATATATATATATATATATATATATATATATATATATATATATATATATATATATATATATGTGAGTGTGTCTGTACTCTATTCATAAATTTATGTTTTTTTTTTACAATGAATATTTCTTCTTTCGTAACATAGCACAGTATATATATATATATATATATATATATATATATATATATATATATATATATATATATATATATATATATATATATATATATATATATATAACTAACAGTTTTTAAACTTTTTTTCAAAACTTATTTCAAAAGTAATTTCACATTTCGTGGTTCCTGTTGGGTGGGTGATATATTCACCACAGGAACAATTCTCGCGCTTTACTTTTAGTCCATCGTGGCGTGGTCGTCAAACACTTACGCGGACATCTGCTAGGGCCCAGGTTCACATCCCAGCAGTGTGAAATCTTAAGGGGTTATTTGAATATATATAAGAAGATATATATATATATATATATATATATATATATATATAGTATATATATATATATATATATATATATATATATGCGTGTGTGTGTGTGTAGAAATAAGGGTTAAAAGATATACATGAATGTATGCAAGAGGATTATGTAACAAGTGGTAAATGTAATTGCAAAGTTTTAAGGGGTGCATGCATTGATGTAGGTACAAGAGCTGTATGTAGTGATGTAGAGGGTACAAAGGGTATCTCTAGTGATGTAGATACAAGGGTACATAAAAGGGGTACATGTATGAGCATTGTTAAACATAGAAGGGTAGATTAAGTAAAAGGGCAAATTTAATTTACGCTTTTATAAATTTCATTCGAGTTTATTTCTTATCTTTCAAATGGCTCAATGACTTATCTATTGCAAATGGCATTCACACGAGTGGGCGGAGCTTTTTTTTTTTTTTTTTTTTTTTTTTTTTTTTTTGTAAATTTAGTTGCGTGATTGAAAAATTAAAAAAAACTGAATGGAGTTTATAAAAGGTAATTGGATAATTATCCTAGTTGAATCCAATTTTATTATCATTCGCGTTGCTATAAATATCATTTTAGTATTGAATTTTTTTATTGGATTTATCAACAAGGATCTTATTTTGCTTTTGCTTTTCAAGCATACGAGGAGAATTGGGAAATAGTTATGCAAAATGGAACCAAACCACATAACATTAAATTAAACGTACAAATGAAACGAATGAGGGTTGGTTCAAATAATTTTAATTCCTTTGGTAACTTGGTAGGTATAATAATAATAATATATACACACATATAATAATAATAATAATAATAACAATAACAATAACAAAGCAATAATAATAATATTAATAATAATACACACAAAAACAATTCCAAAATGAAATTAATAATCGTCTTTTTATTAAAGAAGAAGAAGAAGAAGAAGAAGAAGAAGAAGAAGAAGAAGGTTAAAGAACAAGAAGAAGCAAGAAGAAGAAGAAGAAGAAGAAGAAGAAGAAGAAGAAGAAGAAGAAGAAGAAGAAGAAGAAGAAGAAGAAGAAGAAGAAGAAGAAGAAGAAGAAGAAGGTTGGTTCTATTTTGAAACAGGTGATTTTTGACTTTTTACTACACCGTGGTGGAATTATTTAAAATTTTCAATTTTGTGCTATGATTCTTTTTTTTGCATAACTAAGTCCAATTATGAACACTTATTAAAAAATTAATAAAATAGAAAGTAAGTTTGGGTTTAAATAAGGCTTTTGAATTATATATTAAAACTTTAATTATATGTAAAAGAAAGCAGGCCTATATCAAGTAGTTAACCTATGCTGCTACTACTATTTTATTATTATTATTATTTTTATTATTATTATTATTATTATTATTATTATTATTATTATTATTATTATTATTATTATTATTATTATTATTATTATATTATTTGAATTCTTATCTTTTTATCATGATAATTATTATTTATATATCAATTTTTTTCTTTTTTGTAATTGTTCCCATTTTTATGGCAGGGCAGTATTTGTAGCTTTACTCGTTATTTATTTTATTCTGGATGAACTCATAAAAGATATGTCGGCTTCTCAAATACCTTGTTTAATAATAATAATAATAATAATAATTATTTTATTATTATTATTATTATTATTATTATTATTATTATTATTATTATTATTATTATTATTATTTTTATTATTATTATTATTATTATTATTATTAGTTATAAGGATTTTTCAATGTTGTACTTTGTGACTCAGTTGATACGTATAGGTCTGAACACGTTGGTTCGTTTTATTATTATTATTATTATTATTTTATTATTATTATTAATTATAAATATTATTTATATTACTTGTCTGTTATTTTAATTGTTATTTATTGTTATTATTATTAACGATTATGAAGTTATTATTATTATTATTATTATTATTATTTATTATTATTATTATTAAAATCATTATTATTTATTATTATTATTGTTTATTAATTATTATGATTATTGATTATTATTATTATTACAAATTATTTTTAGGACCGTACCGCACCGCACCATGCATTGACCAATTCTAGTGCCAAATAGTTCTAATACTCTCACGAAACTAATACCATAATACTAATCGTGTTAATAGCACTTATCAAACATCTCAAATATTATTATTTCAATTATTATTATTATTATTATTATTATTATTATTATTATATTATTATTATTATTATATTATTATTATTATTATTATTATTATTATTATTATTATTATTATTATTATTATTATTATTATTATTATTGTAATTATAATTGTAATTATAATTATTGATGTCAGTGAGAGCCTGTCTCGGAAGGAACACACTGTTGCAGTCTTTCTGAATTATTCCAAAGCATTCGACACAATTGACACAAATACACTTATTGTCAAATTAGAAAGATATGGTATTAGAGGTGTTTGTCTTGACTTCATTAAGTCTTACTTCAATAACAGGATGCAATATGTCCAAGTGAATGGTCTGCAATCGGGTCTTAGAGTGGTGAAGGCGGGTGTGCCCCAGGGATCGTGCCTGGGACCTTTATTTTTTATAATATATATTAATGATCTGGTGAGAACTTTTCCAATGTAAAACTCTCATTATATGCAGATGACACAGTTATATACTTTTCGGGCAGAGATTTGAATTATATTCAGAATGTTATCAATGACGAGCTGCAAAAAAATTTCAGATGGACCTGCGCTAATAAATTGTCTTTGAACTTTGTAAAAACGAAAGGTATGATCTTCTCACTCTCTCCTAATGTAAGAGCTAACCTTCATTTAAATGGTACTGAAATAGATATTGTAAAATCTATCAAATATCTGGGCATAATTTTACAACATAATTTAAAATTTGATGAAAATATATCACTACTGTGTAAGAAAATTAATAGAAACAATGGTATTTATTATATTTGCACTGAGAAATTTAGTTTCATCCAAGGTTTTGACAACTCTTTACTATTCTTTTATTTATCCATTCCTGAACCTACATTTGTTGGCTTGGGGTGGATCAAACGATAATGCCTTGAGACCAATTATTGTTGCACAGAATAACGTGCTGAGAAATATTAGACCCAAGGATATTGTTCATACCGCTGAAATGTTTGCAGAGCAAGGTAACATGCCTCTTCGTCATTTGTACAGGTTTAAGCTTGGCCTCTTCATGCATTCCAATTGGTGAATGAAGGCGCACTATTTTATAATTATTTAGACAGCCTAAATTGGCCACACAATTATAATACTCGTAATTTGAATCTTTTGAGGCATCCTTTCTCGAGGACTATGGCTAATCCAA
Source organism: Trachelipus rathkii (assembly GCA_015478945.1). Classification (NCBI taxonomy): domain Eukaryota; kingdom Metazoa; phylum Arthropoda; class Malacostraca; order Isopoda; family Trachelipodidae; genus Trachelipus; species Trachelipus rathkii. The sequence goes on along the minus strand of JABUQX010012743.1, from coordinate 9,679 downwards.
AATTTCCTGTCATTAATAAAGGCATTTTGGTTGTGGCGACTCTGTTGCCACGTCCATCTTCAGAGAGAAAAAGAAATACTCGTTGGCTTTCAAAAAATTGCTCACGGACTGGAATTTCATTGCGCATTTAAATAACTTTGATTATAACAGGGATTTTTATTTATTGTTGTTTATTATTATATTTTAATTATTCTCCTATGTGAAGCGGATTTGAATGTAACTTATTGTACTTGATGTTAATTGAATTTGTAAAGCTTTGCTTTTGTATTCTAACTTAATAAATGGTAATGGTAAATGGTATTATTATTATTATTATTATTATTATTATTATTATTATTATTATTATTATTATTATTATTATTATTATTATTATTATTATTATTATTATTATTATTATTATTATTATTATTATTATTATTGTTATTATTATTATAAAAATAATAATAATAATAATAATAATAATTATTATTATTATTATTATTATTATTATTATTATTATTATTATTATTATTATTATTATTATTATTATTATTATTATTATTATTATTTGTTGCTGAGCGAGGTTCAGTATGCCACATATGTTTTCCCACATAGTGTTAATTAATCAGAAACGAAATAAAAATTAATTAGTAGATTCACACGAACGAATTATTAAAAAAAAAAAAAAAAAAGTTATTCACACGAGCAAATTTTTTGGATTAACTAAAGACACAAACGTTTCTATAAGCAGAACAGAGGAAGTCTCTAAATTCAAAATGGCCTCCCTTGGTATAAGAATGCTCAATCAGTGTTGCCAATCCAATTTTTTTAAACTAAGAATGCTCAATCAGTGTTGCCAACCCAAATATTTTAAACTAAATTTCTTTGGCAAAATTAGAATTTTTTCCTTAATTCATAACGGAAATTGCTATTTTTTCATAAAATATAAGGCTAAGTGATAGTTTTAAATGTCCGATTCGTCTTTAGTACATAAAAAGACAAGAATGTTTAATCAATGTTGCCAACCAAAATTTTTTTAACCCAGATATTTTTTGGCCAAAATTGGAATTTTTTATCATTCTTTTCGGAAATTACTATTTTTTACATGAAAATGAAAGCTAAGTGATTGCTTTAAATTTCAGATTCGTTTTTAACACACACACAAAAAAACATATTTTACAGTCGGAAAGAATTATAGTGTTGACCATTGAATAATAATAATGACCAAATAATAATAATAATAATAAACATAATAATGATATCCATTATGAAAATAATAAATACAGCAAAATTTATTGTAATTATATATGTAATTAAATTTAAATTCAACAGATTAAATTAACAATGTAAATCATAAGAACTAAAAAATGCTGACTCAATCAAGCATATCACTTTTCAATCACACCTGCAAATCTTATTCAAACCGCCACACCTCATGGTATTAACGAGATATAATTAAACTTACTTTTGCTTTTTTTATAATTGGACAATTTGAAAATTTTAATTATAAATCTTAAATATTTGTAAATATTCTAAATATTTTAAATATTTTTCTATGCAGTTCAAACTTCTATGTTTGTTTTTTATGTTTAAGTATATAGTGTTTTTTTTACAGGAGAAATCAATCTTTCTAAATGAATGGATCATAACTGGATTTAAACAAAGAGATGTAAAAACTTCAACATATATTTTCCCACATAGTGTTAACGAAATGGATATACACAAATATATAACAAACGAAAACAAAAATCTTTATTCACAGTCAAATATTTATGGAAACCTTAAATAATAGTGATACAGGTTTAAACTATATATGCTTCATTGTTATTTCAAATTTCTTTGTTTTTGATATATAAATTTATTTTACTTCTCCCGTAACATATTTATGGACATCATGGCAAACTATTCTTGATAACGAAAGAAGTTTTAGTTAAAAAAAAATGGTCTAAATTAACGATTAAATAATTATTCTTAAATTAATTAATTATTCTTCTTAAATTAAATTTATAACTTAATTAATTATTCTTAGCTTAAATAAAAATCATCGAAATATAATTTATTTCTAGGATATTTTTTGCGAGAATATAGTTTATGATTGTCAGAGACATTCAGTAAAATATTACAATTGTTTTTATTAAGTAAAATCACATAATTTGCTTCTACGTTTAAATTAGTAATTAATTTGAACTACTTCTTTAATATTCGGCTTCAAGTTAGCCTTCACAAGATACTGAGCAATCTTAGGAGAGAATAACCATTTTTTTTTATTCTGAAAGTGTTCAATATTATCAACCTTTTGATGAAGAATTTAAATAACTGTATCTTTTTCTTCTAGGGATTGACATACAGTACCTATTTTCGATCCTCGAGCCTAAGTTTCTATTTTACCAATACTGCTAGCAACTGTCTTGAAAGTCTAGTTGATTGAACATAGAATCGATTTTATATAAGAATCCTCATTAGAATATCGAGACTTACCTTTGTCGGCATACCAAACAGTTTTTGTTAGCTTAATTTAGGACCAGAAAAAGATCTCCTAAATCGGTTGATCAACTCCTCAAGTATTATTTTACATGCAACTTCAGAGAAGCTATCATGGTTTTTGTCACAGATTTCATCCTCTCATAAAATTAGCCATATGTTTAATAATAATAATAAAAATAATAATAATAATAATAATAATAATAATAATAATAAATAATAATAATAATAATAAAATAATAATAATAATAATAATAATAATAATAATAATAATAATAATAATAATAATAATAATAATAATAATAATAGCCTATTCTCATTGTTTCATTAACTAGGTTTCTGAAAGTGAAAAACCCTTTCATGGTTTCCTATTTTTATGTTTGTGTCAAAGAGAAAATAAGTAAAATGGATTATGAAAAAAATAAGAAGTAGAATTATTATTATTATTATTTATTATTATTATTATTATTATTATTATTATTATTATTATTATTATTATTATTATTATTATTATTATTATTATTATTATTATTATTATTATTATTACTATTATATTATTCATTATTTATTATTATTATATTGATTATAGATTATTATTATTTATTATTATTATTATTATAAATTATTATTATCTATTATATTTTACTTATTATTATCTATTATTTTTCATTATTATTATTATTCATATTATTATTATTATAATTATGTACTCATTTAATTTATTCACATTTTATTTTATTATTAGTTATTATCTATTATTATTACTTATTATTATTATTATTCATCTATTATTATTATTATGCATTATTATTATCTATTATTTTATTCATTATTATTAATCCGTAAAAAATATTTTATCTTTCTATATCTAATTCAAATGTCTTGATACACTATTTTTTTATATGGATATTTATTAATTATCTTTATGACATTAACACAAAGGCTAAAATAACCGTGGCAGCAAAACCACTAATAACAAAGGACAAAATAACACAGACAAACTGGACAAAGGACAGTAATTGATCAACCGACAATAGTGACATTGTTACAAACGGGAGCCCCCTTTTCATCTTTGGGAGTGGCTTTGTCCAAATTTATTATATATTGTCTTTGACTTTTATATATATATATATATATATATAGTATATATATAATATATGATATAATATACTTACTTATATATATATATATATAATATATATATAAAATTATATATACTCATATAATTATATATATATAATAAATATATATATATATATATATATATACCGCTTATTCTCTCTCTCTCTCTCCTCTCTATATATAATATATAAATACGTATATATATATATATATTATATATATATAATTATATATATATTATATATATATATATATATATATATATAATAGATATATATATAGTATAATATATATAATAAATTACCGTACTATATACATGACAAAGGTTAATCCTGCTGTTGGAATAAAACATGAAACAGTGAATAGTGAAAGCCCTGTTGAAACTACAGTACTTAAGGGTTGGTCTATTTTTTCAAACCTGTTCGGGGGAATGAAAGAAAGAGATTCAAATCGTAAGGTAAAGAGGATGAAAAAAACTTCTAAGCAGTCTTAAGAAGAAATATGGTAAAAGGGGAATTTTCGTAATTTCTAAAACTGCCACAAATTTCTAAACAATATTTGGGCAGAGTTTCTCATCAACAATTGTTAGCTAGTGTGTTGAAGGTAGCCCTACAGGGACCGACAACCGTAAGGCACAAGATTAAATATAAATTAAATAGCACTTGGGAACCAGATTTTTTGTTGCATATAGGGCAAGCATACCTGTTTCTTCTTATGTGTTTTATTGTGCAGAATCAGTAAATCAAATTGGTTTTTGTCTGCGTGGTCCAGCCGTAGGGCTCTGCCTATTAACCCAACCAATGAGTGGTGGAAAAGCGAATAATATGTAAAATTTTGTTTTTTTTACCTGTTATCTAATATTTCTCTGTATGGAAATTTCTTGCGATATGCAAGGTGAAGATAGCCGGAAAAGAACGACGGTTTCAGAATGGTGAAAGAGCAATTCTCGAAAGTTTTGAAGCGGAGAACACTCGAATCGTATAGAAACAGAGTCTGTTAAATTAGAAATAATAATAATAATAATAATAATAATATATTAATATATAAAATTATATTAATAATAATAATAATAATAATAATAATAATAATAATAATAATAATAATAATAATAATAATAATAATAATAATAATAATAATAATAATAATACATATATAATTAATATAATAAAATAATAATAGTATAAAATAATAGTATAATTTGTTATTTTAAAAATGTGATTTTTCATAATAAAGGAATGGAAATAATTAATAAGCACAATAATATATAATAATTATAAGAGTAATAATATTTCATCACTATATAATAATAATAATAAATATATTATGATTAATTAAATAATAATAAACGATATTAATTTATATATATTATAATAATAATTGAATAATAATAATAATAATATAATAATAACTTTTAAATTAAATTAAAAATATAATAAAATTATTTTTATCTTCATGTGTATATTTAAATTTTAAGTTAGTTTTCAGAACAGGTTATTAAATAATATATAATTAAAAATATAATAATTAATAATTAATATAATATAAATATAATATAAATATAATATTATAAAAATAATATAAATAATAATTATATATATAATATATATATAAATAATATAATAAATAATAATAATAATATAAATTAAATAATTAAATTATTAATTTTTATTACATTAAATGAATAAAATAATTATAAATAATATATTAAATATAATAATATAAAAATAATATAATAATAAAATATAATATAAATAATTATATATATATAATATTATAATTATAATTATATATATATATTATTATAATAAATAATAAATAATATATAAATTATATATATTAAATATAAATAATTTTTAAGTTATTTATAAGACTGTCTATAATAGCACTTTGATAGATAATTTGACCAAATCTTTTGAGAGTTAAAAATTTATATAAAAACATAAATTATCATATAGGAAAATGAAAGTGTATAAATATCGGAAAAAAGAAATATTATATAATATATTATATATATATTAATTATAATAATAATTATAATAATGATAATATTATATATATAATAAATATAATAATATATATAAATTTTAATATAATTATATATGATATATTATATAATTATATTATAAATATATATACTATAATTATATATTAATTATAAATTATTAATAATTTATAATATTATAATAATATATAATTTAATAAATAGATATAAACCTATTCATAATATAATTTTATTAATAATCTATATTACATTCAATAATTGAAATTTTTTTTATCAATTATATGATATAACCATAATATAACAAAAGAAAATATATAAATTTAATTTGTTTAATTGTCTCCTTAACTTATTAATATATCCATTTTATAACATTTATAATTATAAGTACATTAACAGACCTACATATTTTTTATATATTCTAAGCTGACATTAAATATTTATTCGTATACACAAATCCTCAAACACTTATCTCATATAATTAATAGAATCCCTTTGCATATTATGCACGAGATCAAATTAAGATCTCAGTAATTTTATTAATTTTATATTATTTATATATTATTAATATATTTTCACATTTATCTAAACACTCTTTACATAATCTTTTTTATTATAACAGATTTAAATTTTATGTAAATTTTTAAAATATATAATATTCAAATTAGTGACTCAACTTGATTAGACTTTAATAAATAAATAACAACATTAGCGTAATTAAATCTATCCTACAATAATACTCAATTCTTAAATTATATTATTCGTTGTCTAGGTTAATTTTAATTTTTTAATAATATAAAAATTTTGAGATTTAAAATTTATGAATTGTCAGAAAATTTAGAGAATATTATTTAAAGTAAAATTTAATATATAATTTAATTTTTTTTTTAAAATTAATTTACGTCTTTACAATATTTTATTCACTACAATTATTCTTGATAATATTTTTAATTATTCAAAGTCAGCATAATAATATTATTAATTTTAAATTTATAATTTTTAATTTTAAATTGAATTTAATTTAATGTTTATAATTATAATTTAAATAATAATATCAAATTTCTTAATAACTTATAAGGAGATTTCACTATACTCATCATTTCTTAAAATTCAAATTTAATATTCTGATATAAATTTATATTTTATAATATAATTAATTATTATAAATTTATATATAATTTAAATAAATTTTAATACATAATAATCAGTAAAAAATTAAATAATTAATTTATTAATTTAGTTATCAATTAAATGATTTAACTTATTTTAAAATAATTTTAATACTTTTAATTGTTAAATTCTTAACTTTTCCAATCTTAACTTTCACTTTTTCCAATTTATCTAACTCTCTCTTAAAATTTCTCTTACATATATCCTTCCAATCCCCTCCTTTTACATTCTTCGGGTTATACCACCTTATAGCCCTATCCTATCCTGCTTATACCATTATATTATTATAATTATAATCCTAACTACATCTGTTTTAATTTTAATTTTGATTTTAATTTTAATATAATTATAGTTTTATTTATTTTAATTTTAATTTTAATTTTTATTTAATTTTAAATTTAAATAATTGTATCATAAAATATAATAAT
>JABUQX010012741.1:0-5000 GCA_015478945.1 Trachelipus rathkii | reverse complement strand
TGTAAAAAAAAAAAAAAAAAAAATTATATCTTAAAAACTACAAATAGCTACAGCGAAAAGGAATACATTTTTTGAATCCTGGTAAAATTTCACATAGAAAATGTATAAAAGAAAATAAAAATTATTGTTAATAATTATAGTAATATGATTAGAGAGCCTATTTAGAGACCTTTTTATTGGTTACTTCTTTAAAATAAATAGACTTTCTATTAAATTTTCTTTTTTTTTTTACTAAAGAATACCCCAAGGGTATACCGCACCGATGGCAGGAGTCGGGGTCTCTCGGCCTTCCGGGGAACTACGGGGTAGGACTAATTCCCCCCCTCCGGGGAGGGTCTCCGGAACCCCGCTCTTGGTATTTGGGTGTCGCGCGGGGGTCCTCCGCCCCTCCCCTACGGGTATGGAAAACGTCCCACCTCCTATGTTCCCCGTCGGCTTCGAGCCCCCTAGTGTAAAAAAAAAAGCAAAATTTTATAGAAAGTCTATTTATTTTATCCGAGAAACCAATAAAAGGTCTCTAAATAGGCTCTCTAATCATATTACTATAATTATTAACAATAATTTTTTTTATTTTTTTATTTTTTTACATTTTCCTTACTAAAATTTTACAAGGATTCCAAAAATGTATTCCTTTTCGCTGTAGCTATTGTAGTTTTTGAGATATATTTTTTTTTTTTTTTTTTTTTTTTTTTTTTTACATTTCCAGGACCAGCATTGGACCAGCATTCCAGCAATTTATTCCTTTTTCTGTAGCTTTAATATTTTTTTAGTTACTTTTGTCGGACAATGGAAAAAAAGCTGGCAGTATATATATTGAAACTATAAATATATATATATATAATATATATATATATATATATATATATATATATATATATATATATAAATATATATATATATATATATATATATAAATATAATATATATATATATAATATATATATATATATATATATATATATATATATATATATATATATTATATATATAATATTATATATATTATATATATATATATATAGGCCAGCCTCTAGAAGAAGCCACAATACATATCTCAAAAACACACAGACTACGGAAAAGGAGAATACATTGCTGGATCCTGGCACAAATTTTACGAGGAAAACTGCTAAAAAAAAAAAAAAAAAAATGAAAAATAAAAAAAAAAAAATAAATAAAAAAATAAAAAAAAATCATATCTCGAAAACTACAAAAGCTACAGGGAAATGAAATACATTTTTGGAATCCTTGTAAAATTTTGTTAGGAAAATGTAAAAAAAAAAAAAAAAAAAAATTGAACATAAAAATTGGCTATTTTTTTTTGGAGGGGTGCTGGGACATAGTATATATATATATTATTTGTAAAGGTATTACACGGCAATTTAGGGGGCTCGAGCCGACGGGGAACACAGGGGGGACGTTTTCCATACCCCGTAGGGGAGGGGCGGAGGAACCCCCGCGACACCCAAATACCAAAGAGCGGGGGTTCCGGAGACCCTCCCCGGAGGGGGGAATTAGTCCTACCCCGTAGTTCCCCGGAAGGCCGAGAGACCCCGACTCCTGCCATCGGTGCGGTATACCCTTGGGGTATTCTTTAGTTAAAAAAAAGCAAAATTTAATAGAAAGTCTATTTATTTTAACGAGTAACCAATAAAAGGTCTCTAAATAGGCTCTCTAATCATATTACTATAATTATTAATAATTTTTATTTTTTTATTTTTTTTTTACATTTTCTTATCCAAAATTTTACCAGGATTCCAAAAATGTATTCCTTTTTGCTGTAGCTATTGTAGTTTTTGAGATATAATTTTTTTTATATATTTTTTTTTTTTTTTTTTTTTTTTTTTTTACATTTTTCGCACTAAAATTGGACCAGCATTCCAGCAATGTATTCCTTTTCCCGGTAGCTGTTGTAGTTTTTGAGATATGGATTGTGGCTCTTCTAGAGGCTGACCTATATATATATATATATATATATATATATATATATATATATATATATTATATATATATATATATTTTTATTATATAAAATATATATATATTATATATATATATATATATATATATATATATATATATTAGTAATGGGACGATTAATCGTCATCGTCATCGGCAAAAATCGGCATATTTTTTTTACATCGTCATCGTCATCGGCAAATTTCGCCGATTATTTTGCCGATTAATTGAACAAATATTAAGAATTTTGAATAATATTAAAACTCAATAATAATTTATAATAATAAAATTATAACATTAATTAACACTTATCTTCATTCCCATGCTTCTAAAGCATGAATAATAATAATAATACATAATAATAATAATAATAATGAATAATAATATAATAATAAAATAATAATTAATAATAATAGTATTTAAAAATAATTCTAATAATGATAATTTAAAATTTATATAATATATTATTATAATATTTATATATATATATATATATATATATATATATATATATATATATATATATATTTTATATATATATATATATAATATATATATATATATATATATATATATATATATATATATATATATATATATATATTATATATATATATATATATATATATATATATATTATATACCTATTTTTTGCTTATTGTATGTATGACATTCCAGTGTGTTAATATTTCTCCTTTCTTTTATGCGTTTCATATCCACACTCATCCTCCAGACAAACATATCATTTACACAACTTATATCCACACTCCTCTTCTAGACAACATCTTACAAACATCCCTATCCCTTATATCCATACGTTAGGAGAAAAATTGCCCACATTCGTATGTCCTGCGTGTTGTAGAAGGCGACTAAGGGACGGTGGTAGTTAGGTTGCTGCCTACTACCACTTATCTTTTGCCAGGAATGCTAATGCATGCCTCGGAGAAGGTCGTGATCGCAGTAAGCGCCCTTCTATCCTTCGGCGAAAATGTATGAATCGTATCTGTATATGAAATGTAATAGGAATCAATGTTGAGGAGATGAGGAGAGAGGTGATGGATGTATTTAGAAAGGGCAAATTTGATTTGCTCGCTGTGACTGAAACAAAGTTGAAAGGAAACGGTGAAAATGAGTGGTGTGGTGTGAAATGTGGTTGTGTTGGCTGATGGAAAGGAATGAGAGGGGATAGATGGATGTGGAATTCTGATGAGTTAGTTGTGGAGAGAGCTATGAATTTTCTGTGTGTGAGTTGCTAGAAAGTCTAAGGTTAAATTTAGTTGAAAAGTCAAAATTTGTGTGGTTGCGACATATGATCCATCTGAGGGTAATGTTGAAAAGAGTACGATTTTCTGGGATAATCTGAATGATGTTTTGGATGGGGGGAATAGGAGATTCAGTTCATTTGCCACATATCTGCCCATTCAAGGATTTTTTTTACAGTTGTCACCACCACTCACGGGCAGAGCCCTATTCAATGAGGGGGTGTATTACTCTCAAAAGTTCACCCTCTAGCGCAAATTACGCATATGAGCACAGACGCAGGCTTTAAAGTGAGGGGATTAAATTCAGTAGGAAATACAAAAGATGGAAGAGAATTCCACAAAACAGAGGTGGTGGGAAAAGAAGGAAGCACCACAGCAAACTAGCCTGGAGTTACCAATGTCAACACAATACTCGTGCGCAGATACAGCACCTATTGTGCTACGAAGGCGTCGTAAAGGTGGTGGTACGCGAGTGATAAGTTCCCTCGAGCACTTGCCGCGCGGTACCTATAGGATAGAGATAAAGCACCAACATCGCCTCGCAAGATAGAGGGTTCAAGTGAACTTGGAAAGTTACAAGACAGTTTAGAAGCCTTTTTGCCGTTGTACTCGGACCTGTCAAAAGCGGGGTGAAAACCAGAGCCCCCCCAGATATGGAGAGCAGGTACTCCATAATGGGCGGATGAGGACCTTTTTATAAGCGGAGCAACTGGAGAAAAGGAAGAAAAGTCTCACGTCTAAACAGAACTTTCAGTCTTGAGGCCGCCTAGCAACCGTTGTGATGTGAGGATTCCAAGACATTTTGTTCATGTTAATTCAAGGATGTTATATTGTCAAACAGGAGAGACGACCGAACAGTCGAAAGAGACAGAAAGTTAGAAGGTATTTTGGAAAAGGATTTGTAAAAGTTGGGTTTTTAAAGAATTGAATTTCACAAAGTTATTTCTATCCATCAGCGAGGATAAAATCGGAAAGATTAAGACGAGAGGCAATTCCAGAAGTAAAAGTGGGAGTATAATTGATATGAGTTAAAGAATGAAGGGTCGAGTCATCGGAATACGAGGGGATAGAGTAGATGTCCAGGTGAGAAGATCATTAATGAAAAGTAGGATAATAAAGTAGGAGATAAGACAGAACCCTGAGGAACACCACTATTGACAGAAAAGAAGAAGAAGTCGCCCCATAAACAACAGCCGATATTGAGCGATTTGAAAAAAAGCTAGACTTAAGTAAGCAAAGAGAAGGAAGGAAACCCCCAAAAAAAAAAAAAAAAAAAACAAAAAAAAAAAAAAAAAAAAAAAAAAAAAAAAACTAGGAGGCGAGCTTGTGAGAGCAGTGACGCGTAGCCCATACTCGCGTCAAAATGCTTTGTATATGTCAAGCGCCACCACCCAAGTCTCCCCGTAGTTTCTAAGAGCCGAAAAACCATAAATCGGTAGATAGGAATGTATTATCGCAGTAGACCGGGCAACTGCGCATCGGAGTGAGTTTCCAGATGATCTAGAAGTGAGTTGAGAAGGATTTCAAAGATCTTAGATTTAGAATACAAGTGAGAGCTACAGGGCGATAGTTAGAAGGATCACGAGCGCTTCCTTTTTCGCGAATGGTTGGACAGTGAGAGCTTCCAACATGAGGGAGGAAAGGCTAGTATTGATGACATAGAGAATATAGTGAGCAGAAGGCGAAGTTTCAGTTGGAGAGATTAGGCAACACAATGATTCAGATCGAATAAGAGAGGAAAGGCAGATTTACAGATGTTGCTAGAGATGAAAGATTTGTTAG
>JABUQX010012740.1:25000-27068 GCA_015478945.1 Trachelipus rathkii | reverse complement strand
CGTTAGAGTATATTCGTTGATCAGTATGATAATTAACCAATGTTGTGATAAATTTTGCAAAATGTTACTGTGTCAGTGTAAGATTAACGTTAATATGGTAGAGATATCCTTGAAAAAGTAAGATTAGGTTACGTTTTGTATGCAGTGTTAGTTACTTTACTGGTGTTAAGTTTGGAACTTTGTTAATGTTAACAGTTTATTCGTATGTAAGCTGTGTTAGGTTTGTCTTTGTACATTATTTTCTTAGTTCATGTTACGCCATGTTAGCTTTATTGATGTGGAAACCTTATTACGTTAGAGTATACTCGTTGATCAGTATAATAATTAACCAATGTTGTGATAAATTTTAGTTAAATATTACCATGTTAATATAAATTAACATTGTTATGTTAGAGATATGCTTGACAAAAGTGTGAATAGGTTACGTTTTTGTATGCTATGTTAGTTACTTTACTGTTGTTAAGTGTGGAACTTTGTTAACGTTAACAGTTTATTCATGCTTAAGGTGTGTCAGATTTGTCGTTGTGTATTATATTCATAGTTCAGATGATGCTAAGTAAGCTTTATTAATGCGGAAACTTTGTTACGTTAACATATATTGATTGATCTTTGTATAAAGAGCTTGATTTTATGTTATGTTTATCCAAAATGATACTCAAAATGTGACTTGAATCAATAGATCAATAGATCACAACTGGTCAGGAGGGTGGTTGGATGGTGGTTTGATTTACTGATTTACTGATTTAGGGTATGTAAAACATGACAATTTTAGTAAAAAATTTGACCTTAATCAATAGATCAATAGATCAATAGATCAATAGATCATGATTGGACAGGAGGGTAGGTTGGGTGGCTTGATTTACTGATTTACTGATTTAGGGTATGTAAAAACGTAAATTTATTCTCGAAATGTGACTCTAATCAATAGATCAATAGATCAATAGGATCAATAGATCAATATGATCATTAGATCACGACTGAGCAGGAGGGTAGGTTGGGTGGTTTGATTTACTGATTTACTGCTTTAAAGAATGTAAAACGTTACAATTTTAGTAAAAAATTTGACTTGAATCAATAGATCAATAGATCAATAGATCAATAGATCAATAGATCAATAGATCACGGCTGGATGGGGGTTGAATGGTGGTTTGATTTACTGATTTACTGCTTTAGGGTATGTAAAAACGTAAATTTGTAAGTTATAAACAAAAAGAATAAGAAATTTTATTTATTTATTTATTTATTTATTTTTCTTCATGGTTCTGAAATCATTATTTTCGAAATCTACAGACCCAATAACATATATAAAGACACCAATATTGTATCATTACACAAATATTTAATAACTCGGCACCGCACTGGAGCCAGCACCGGTGCAGCTGTCAACTCCTACTCCTCTGAGTCAGACCCTTATCCATTTTCCTTCATTCATCTTTCATCCTTCTTCTTTCTTCCTTAGACCTCTGTTTTGCTCTTTTTTTCAGTCGGGACCCTCCTAATGGGGGGTCCTAGACAATTTACGGACCTTCTAGAAAACCACTATGATTTGAGTTCCCTTGATGGGTTCGATAAACCCTTATAAAGCAACAATCAACATTTGTTGTTATACGACTGTTTATTAACTCGGCACCGCAGTGGCTCCAGCACCGGTGCCGGAGCCAACTCCACAGATTCACATATCAAGTATTTCTAGAAATTCAACTCTGAATCCTCTTACCAAATTTCAGCCAATTACGAACACTTCGATTTTTTAATGGGGGTGGGTCCCCCTTCGGGGGACCCAGGGGGACGTAACCTCGTCTACGACGAGGTTACCTCACCATCTAACCCCCCTCCAAATTTTAACCCGATACGATAACCCTAACCCATGTAAATATATATCGGAGCCATAGGCTGAGCTGGAGCCGGAGCCTAAAAAAAAAATAATAATAATAATAATAATAATAATAATAATAATAATAATAATAATAATAATAATAATAATAATAATAATAATAATAATAATAATAATACAGACAGATCAACACTAACCGATGGCTGAAGCGGGGTCGGAGCGGTGCGGTGCGGT
>JABUQX010012740.1:10000-20000 GCA_015478945.1 Trachelipus rathkii | reverse complement strand
ATATATAATGACACACTTTATATTCATAACACGAAAGTTATTTAAACTACATTTATTAACACTTGAATTCATACTAGATTAATCGTATATTATTGTTAATATTACTATCATTATTATTACTATCATTACTATTATTATTATTATTATTATTATTATTATTATTATTATTATTATTATTATTATTATTATTATTATTATTATTATTATTATTATTATTATTATTTTTTATTATTATTATTATTATTATTATTATTATTATTATTATTCTTATTTTTATTTGTTTATTATTATTATTATTATTATTATTATTATTATTATTATTATTATTAATGATTTACCGCCCCCCAATATTCCCTCCCTCTTCTTTCATGGGGGGTTTCGTAGTCATTCCTATAAAAGTTTTTATATAAGTTATCTGCTACTTTTGTAATTTTTTTAAGACTGCTATCGTCTGCCAGAGTCATTAAACTTTCTTGTATGCGAGATGGAAGCTCATTAATAAACAATTCATGAACAAAAGGAGCACTGTTTTCAGCAAGCAGATCAAATCCTATTCTTCCCATAACATCACGGACTCTCGCCAAGTAAACTGAATTCAGTTCTCTTTTTCCTTTGGAAAATCTCACTGATTTGATCTCTCAGATTGGGGTGTAAGCTTCCTCGATCGACGCAATTAACTTTTGAAAGCAATCTCCCCCCAATGGAAATTTGATGGTCGCTACGATATCATGGGGAAGGACGGATGCTAATATTCTCACGCGTTCTTTTGGATCATCTACTCCATTAAGTTTGAAAACTGTTATAGTCGTGTAACCAGGTCATCGTTACGCACATCTAACTTGAATAGCACCAATAGACAGATTGGTCTTGGAGTCTCCTCAAGGAGGGAGACTGTGGGGTAACAGATCTTGCTCGTAATGGGGTATGCAGGTCCTGACTTCCCTATCGGAGTTCGAATTTTCTTCTCTATTAATAGGAGATTTGGGGGAAGAGGGGGAAACGTTCGAAGTTTTTGCAGATGCTTTATGCAGTACTTGACTTTCCCCTACCCCTCCCGGTCTTAAATCGAGGAGATCTTTTTTTATGGCTAGGCATGTTAAATTCTCTTCAGCCCGTTTCTTTACTTTTTTTTTTTTTTGCCGGTGATATTATTTGAAAATGGAGCTCTTTTTCACAAGAATAGCGACTTTTAAAATAACGGGATTCTTCACGCTATTCCTTATGTAATAAAGTTTATGAGAGCTATTGTACCAACGCACTAAGACTTTATTTAATTGTTTTTGTTTGCTTTTCACAGTATATGAAGTTCTACTAGCACTATATTTGCTTTGCACTCTCTACTTTCACTATCACCACTTTTTTTTATGCGCCCCCTAGATCAGAAAGGTTTTTTTTTTGTCACTGTCCTGGGGTCCACCAAACTATATACAAAGAATGATCTTTATAATGTTTAATTGGCCCTACTTAAAAGATCACCTTGCTATAGCAAATAATAAGATAGTTTTTGGAATAGAAACGCTTCTTTAGTTATTTCTTTATTAATTACTTCTAACATTTCTTTTACAAGGACACAATTTAAGTGTTTTAACTATTGTTCAAAAAGAAATATTTCCTACAATATCAATTATTATTTAAATGTGTCTTTGATAACCTTACAAGTTATTATCCCGAGAGAGAGCAAAGCTGTTAGCTCTCCGGGTTCTATTTTCTAACTGCTTCTCTCCCCATGGCACGCCGTTGGTGACAGCGGCACCTCGGTGACCTTGACAATATAAAAAAGAATGAAACAGTTATTTCGATTACAGGGCTTTCTTTGTACAAAATTTCTTAAATCTACGCATCAGACATCTGAGCCTAAGCTACGGTACTGGTTGCAATTACATATAACCTTTATAAATTTTATACTATGTACCGACTACGGTACATATATATATATATTATATATATATATATATATATTATTATTATATATATATATATATATATATATATATATTATATATATATATATATTAGTTATATATATATTATATGATATATATATATATATATATATATATAAATGCGCTTGAAAAAGCGGATCAATTAAAATGAATTAATATTAAAATAACATGCCCAGGTAATCTGTAAATTTGTTTAGATCAATTGCGAGCACATTATCGGAATTATTATATAATGTTCACATCTCTCAGCCAATCAAATTGCGCAAGAAATGTATAAAGATATAACATACAAAAGTCATCTCTATGTTTGTCGCTGAAGTCCCGGTTTGAGCTAGTTTTTTCCTCATTAAAGCAACGGAACTTTAAAATTTTATCCAAACTTCGACTTTATAAGTTTATAATAAATTAATGTAAAGAAATACAAATCATAAATTTATATATTAGAATAGTGAAATTAATATTAAATTCTTACTTTTTTTTTACAAAATAATACTAAAGTTCCTTACTTTAGCTATAAATATACACCTTATAAAGTATGAAATACGAAGCTAAAAATAATTAAATTAAATATAAAATCTAGCAGTTTTCTTTGAAAATATGTATTTAATAGGAAACTACTTTGAAAAGTGTCCTACTATTATTATTATTATTATTACATATTATTATTATTATTATTGTTATTATTATTATTATTATACATTATTATTATTATTATTATTATTATATATTATTATTATATATTATTATTACATTATTATTATTATTATTATTATTATTATTGATATTACATATACAGATGATTATTATTATTGTTTATATAATTAATTACACTGACCAACAAAGATTTTGCGGCAAAACATTTGAAGGTCATTTTATAGGTAACTTGTTGCCCTGTTTCCGAATATGACCTCCGTTTTCCTAGATTGGCTCTAGTTTTGAGATACAGGGTGGTCACAAAATATATTAATAACAACAATTTATGTTAGGTTGTAACGTAATTCACAAAAACAAAAACAAAAAAAAACACGAAAGATATATATCCAACAAAATGCTATTAATAGGTCAAAAACATCCAATTCAGTACAAATGAAATCACAATTAATGCATTACAAATCGCTGTCTATATGATTGTCTTCTGTATGCAGAAATCACGTTGAAGGCTCCAACAATAGTCTGCCATCACGTGTGTATCCCATCTTTCTTGGTATCTTTCTTCCATCACCTTGATATCTTGATGAAACCTCTCCTTGTTCCTTACTATAACATCCTAGATTATCCGGAAACCTATCTAAGTGATGTAGAAAGTGAACTTTATGCTCATATTAGCATTAAAATTTTTGAGTCTGAAAGCATTTTCTGTATGAGTTCTACATAGTTGGCAGATTTATGGTTGCCCAAAAGTTCTGAACAAACCAAGACAAAACTTTTTCAGGCAGATGCTTCAATATCAGTCATGGAATTTATGAAATTGTCATCCTTGATGATTTGGCGAATTTGGGCCGCTAAAGATTCCAGCTTCGAGATTCTCCATACTCAACCCTGGAAAAATCTGCAAACATATTTGAAACATTCACCATCTTGTCTAGGCCCTAACAAATTGCTTCATCAGTCCCATTTGATGTGAAGTGGTGGGAAAATATTTTTTCCCTGTCAACCAAAGTGGTTCGTTAATGATATCGATGCACCTAATATCTTCCTATTTCTTCTAGCAGGCCATAAAAGCAACTTTTCCCAGTGCTGGGAAAAAGTTATGGATAGTTTGGTGGACCCCATGACAGTGACAAAAAAAAACCTTCATCTTAGGGGCGCATAAAAAAGTGGTGATATTGAAAGTGAAAGTGCCAAAAACAAATATAGTGCTAAGTGAAGTGACCCATATACTGTGAAAAAAAAAGAATTAACAAAATAAAGTCTTAGTGCGTTTGGTCAATAGCTCTCATAATCTTTATTACATAAGGAATAGCGTGAAGAATCCCGTTATTTTAAAAGTCGCTAGTCTTGTGAAAAAGAGCTCCATTTTCAAATAATATCACCGGCAAAAAAAAAAATCAAAAAAAAATAAAGAGACGGGGGGACTTTAAGATGCCCAGCCATAAAAAAAGATCTCCTCGATTTAAGACCGGGAGGGGTAGGGGAAAGTCAAGTAAAAGCATCTGCAAAAACTTCGAACGTTTCTCCCTCTTCCCCCAAATCTCCTATTAATAGAGAAGAAAATTCGAACTCGGATGGGGAGGGAAGTCAGGACCTGCATACCCCGCTACGAGCAAGATCTGTTACCCCCACAGTCTCCCCCTCCTTGAGGGAGACTCCAAAGACCAGTCTGTCTATTGGTGCTATTCCAAAGTTAGATGTGCGTAATATGATGACCTGGTTACACACGACTATAACCGTTTTCAAACTTAATGGAGTAGATGATCCAAAAGAACGCGTGAGAATATTAGCATCCGTCCTTCCCCATGATATCGTAGCGACCATCAAATTTCCATTGGGGGAGATTGCTTTCAAAAGTTAATTGCGTCGATCGAGGAAGCTTACGCCCCCAATCTGAGAAGTCAAATCAGTGAGATTTTCAAAAAAGGGAGAAAAAAAGAAGAACTGCCTTCAGTTTACTTGGCAAGAGTCCATGATGTTATGGGAAGAATAGGATTTGATCTGCTTGCTGAAAACAGTGCTCCTTTTGTTCATGAATTGTTTATTAATGAGCTTCCATCTCGCATACAAGAAAGTTTAATGACTCTGGCAGACGATAGCAGTCTTAAAAAAATTACAAAAGTAGCAGATAACTTATATAAAAACTTTTATAGGAATGACTACGAAACCCCCCATGAAAGAAGAGGGAGGGAATATTGGGGGGCAGTAAATCATAATAATAATAATAATAATAATAATAAAAATAATAATAATAATAATAATAATAATAATAATAATAATAATAATAATAATAATAATAATAATAATAATAATAATAATAATAATAATAATAATAATAATAATAATAATAATAAAATAATAATAATAATAATAATAATAGTAATGATAGTAATAATAATGATAGTAATAGTAACAATAATATAAAATTATTAGTGTTAAATCTAGTGTTAATGAAAATAGTGAGTGTTAATAATTGGTGTTAGTATAAATGTTATCTTTAATAATACTGTTAGTGATAGTAGTGATAATAATAGTAATGATTGTGATAGTATTAATAATAGTAGTGATATTTATATTTGCATATATATATGTTGTGTATGTGTATATGTATTTAGGTTATCTATATGTATTTATGTATGTATATGCATGTATATATGTATTTTTTTTAAATATATTTATTTATTTATATAAAAAAGCGCCCGATAGCTCAGTGTTAGAGCACTCGCCCAACAAAGCGAGGGTCCCAGGTTCGCAACTGGTCGGGTGGAAGAATGTGAGCTATTCTCTCCTTGGTCTTGGCTTCGTCCTGCTCGGACGTTAAGTGAGTACACCTTCTCCTTGATTAGTGCTCTGCCCGTGAGTTATGGTGTTTATCTCTGTAAAAAAAAAAAAAAAATCTTCAAGGAGAACAGGTCCCAACACACGAGAGAGGATCACATGAGGAGAGTCGAAATACAAACAACAACAACAATTCCCCAGTTCCGAAGAGGCGAAAGTAAATAAAGAGTTCTTTCGGGAGATGAAAGGACTTCTCAAGTCTCTCACCAAGGTTGCAGGCCAGCTGAGTGAGGTTGCTGCCAAACCGAATCGATCAGAAGAGCAACCATTATTTCAAAATAGAAGAATTGCTCCTAGAGAACGTAAACAAGGCAACACTGTAAATGCTGAGTTACTAGGCGAGTTATGTAAACCACACTCCAGATTCCTACATCGAAGTTACACCTGCCACTCGGAATTCTGTAATATGTATTCATTGGTATTCCCGCCAAATAGAGAGAGTCAGCAAGCACATGAATCAAACCCCCAAAGGAGGCAGGGAAACGCATCAAAACCCCCCTCGCACAGGAGTTAGGGGGGGAGGTGAATATTTTAAATGAAAATGATCGTATTTTTAATTATGGGGATTGTGCTGGTGTAAATAATTTGCATGCGTCAAATAGTAGGTTTAATAGTATTAATAACAATAGTTATGTTTGGTATTCTGACGGGTATATGAATAATAATAATAATAATAATAATAATAATAATAATATAATAATAATAATAATAATAATAATAATAATAATAATAATGTAAATAATTTGCATGCGTCAAATAGTAGGTTTAATAGTATTAATAACAGTTATGTTTGGTATTCTGACGGGTATATAATACAACATAATAATAATAATAATAATACACACAGATAATAATAATAATAATAATAATAATAATAATAATAATAGTAATGTGGCTTGGAGTAATTTTAAGAGTAACGAGCGGTGCTCACTGGCATGTACAAGGAGGTCATCCTCCTTCCAATGAAGCTCTGAGTATTCCGACTATTGACAAGAGTATCGATGTAACCCATACGATACCCACGCTGGCCTCTAGCGGCTCAAAATATGTTAATTACGGTGGTTCCGACTGGAGAAAGTCCGGTCATAAATAATTTGTCTGTATTAAATAATGTAAGAAATTATAAACTTTATACTATTGTTGATAAAATATCAAAGAGAGTCTTTATTATCGACTCAGGTAGTGAGATCAATTTACTCCCTATGGATGGAGACAAGAATATATCGATTATTGGTCAAATTAAAGCAGCCAATGATACCGTAATTGACATATACTCTCGCGAAATTGTTACAATTGATTTTGGTTTAAAGAGAACTTATGATGTAGAATTTTTAACAACCAGATTACCTATTTGTATTCTTGGAATGCCGTTTTTGAAAAAATTTGCTTTCAATATTAATTTTGAGACAGATATGTTAACTGATACTCAGAGCAAAGAATGTATAAATTTGTGTGATAAAACAATTTGTAGAGATAAGGCTTTTATTCATACTCTCTCTCAATTTTCTTCTTCTGTAGCTCATAATGAACTTTTTAGTGATATACCTATAGTTAATAATCTGGTATTTGAATTTAAACATTTATTTGTAAATGCTTATTTGCCGGAAAATTTTAATATTCGTGAAAAGCAACTTAAAGCTTGGGAAGACCTGTTCAAAGAATTTGGGGGAGGGGAGAGCGCTGAGTCGAAACTTAAGAATAGAAATGGGGGGGATACTTGTGCTCTGACGGGGGGGAGAGGAGACTCGCATTCCAACTGCTATCTTGAAGGAATTAGCTTCACTTTTTCCTTATAAAACTAATATAAGCGGAGTTCCAATAAAACTTAAACCTCGTCGTATTCCTCATAAATTATTCGAACAAACAAAGAGGGAGCTATTAAATTTAGTAAAAGCGAAAGTTTTAAAGAGAGCACCATCTCAATGGAGTTTCTCATCAGCGTGTTAGAAAAAAGTGGGGGAGGGGTACGAATCGTGTGTGATTTTAGAAAACTTAATTCAGTGGCGAAAAATGACGTATTTGCTATGCCGAATATAAATGATATTTTTAGTGGGCTTCATGGGACAAAAATATTAAGTAAGGTGGACGTCACGAACGCGTACTATCATTTGCCTTTGGCAGAAGCCGATCAACAATATTTTAGTATTAGTACAATGATCGGGAATTTTTCTTTTAGGCAATTACCGATGGGATTTAAAAATTCGAGTTCGTGCTTCATGAGATTTTTAACTATATTACTTCAAGGCATTCCCGGGGTACACGTGTATTTAGATGACATTTTGATAGGGACCAAAGATTTATCAGACCACGTGGTGGTACTTAAACAAGTATTTGAGAGATTAAATTATTTTAAAATTTGTTTAAATAAAAAAATGCGAATTTGGGGTAAAAAGGTTAAGTTATTTGGGTTTTGACTTGACGGAAGAAGGGCTTGCGCCATTGTCTGAAAAAGTTAAGGAAATAATTAATGTTCCTCGCCCGTTAACCATAAAAGAAGTGCGTTCGTTTGTTGGCAGAATTTCATTCTACCACCAAAATATACCGTGTTTTACAAATCTAACGCTGCCTTTGTATAATTATTTAAAGGGAAAGAATAGCTCTAATAAAAAAATCACGTGGTCGCCCGAGGCTGAGAAGTCTTTTATAGATATAAAGCAAGCGATTCGTCACGCCTCACGGCTCAGGTTCCCAGCAGTCGATGCGCCTCTCAAAGTGTACATTTATGCGAATAATAAAGCTTTTAATACAGTAATTA
This sequence comes from Trachelipus rathkii, assembly GCA_015478945.1. NCBI lineage: Eukaryota > Metazoa > Arthropoda > Malacostraca > Isopoda > Trachelipodidae > Trachelipus > Trachelipus rathkii. The sequence continues at coordinate 11,813 of JABUQX010012740.1, read as the reverse complement.
TGTCGGACGATGAGGAAGGCACGCCTTTTGCTTTTTATAGTGGGTCTTTTAATACAACAGAAAAACGATATTTGCCAGTAAATAAGCTTTTATTAGGGTTAACTAAACTAATTATTCAAGAAATATGGTCTGGATTTCATGGGAAAGCCTGTGCGCATCTGGTACGTGCCTCAAAGGCTTCCGTATATAAATATAAATCATGCTAATGATGTACAAAATTATAATGCTAGGGAATTGAGGGAACTTGCCATTTTGAGTACTTTCAATATCACGATGGAGTTAATTACCGAAAATCAAAATGCGTTATTAAAATATTTACTTGCAAATAATATTGCCCAAGATGAGCAGGAGGGAGGAGAAGATGCAGGTCCGACTAGTGTAGTCTGTGACTCCGCCCACCGATTCACGACGGCCTATGAGCAATCAGCTGGGACTACTATAGAGGCTGACGTAGGCGCTATTAACTTGGTAATGAATGAATGTGCACCGATAGATCTGTCTTTTCGAAATGAAAACAGCAGTCGCGCGGAAGCGGCCATATTGGAATCTGCCAAAATAAATTTAGTAACAACGTTTGATAAAAATGCAAAGATATTAGTCTCGCATTTTAAACGAGATTTGGACTTCGAAGAAATTAGACTACACCAGTGGTGCCCAACCTTTAGTCTATCGCGAGCAAATTAAGAATTTAAAAATTTTAGGCGAGCCACACATAGGACGACAACCACTAATAATCATTAATTTATTATTATTATATATATATATATATATATATATATATATATATATATATATATATATATATATATATATATATATATATATATATATATATATATATATATATATATATATATATATATATATATATATATATATATATATATTATATCTTTACATACATCTTTTTTAGCAGTGGTAAATTTTCAAAGGAGGGTAAACAAAAAGAAAGTAAATTCACCCAGTCCCTTGTCTAAAGCAATTCCTTCAGGTGGGCGCAGACACGAGACTTAAAGAGAGGAAGATTGAATACTTCAGGAAAAATGGATGAAGGCAATTAGTGGCTGGAAAGAAGTAGGCACCACAACGAGTAAACATTGAATCTCCAATATTCACACAATACTCATGTGAGAGTAAGGCTCCTCTTGTTTTACGAGGGCGACGCAGTGGTTGAGGAATGTGAGAGGTCAATTGTCTCGAGCACCTGCCGTTGTAATACCTATAGAAAAGAGATTGGGCACCAATATCACCTCGCAGAGAAAGAGGGTCAAGGGAATTAGAAAATATTGAGCAGTTTATTAGTCTCTTAGTCTTAGCACACTATCCAAAAGGAGGGTGGAACCGAATCCACCCCAAATGTGATAACAGTATTCCATACAAGGGCTGAATAAGACTCTTATATAACTGGAGTAACTGAGCAGAAGAAATATTCCCGCAATATGAACAGAATTCCCAGCTTCATTGAGACCATTTTAGCAAACGATTTGATATGAGGTTTCCAAGACAATTCACTATTTATGTTCAGTCCAAGATTATTTATGTTGTTTACAGGTGAGACATTAGAGCCGTCGAAGTGGATAGGAAAGTTGGGAGGTGTTTTAGAGAGGGAGATATGAAGAAGTTGAGTTTTTAAAGAGTTGAATTTCATAAGAATGCGTTTAGCCCACTGAGAAATCCCGACCACATAGGCAAGACTTGAATCGGAAAACTGTAGACGAGAGGCAACTCTAGATAGAAACGAGGGAGCACATTAAATAGTGAGAATGAGAGTTAATTCACCAGCATAAGAGTGAACAGAGTTAGAAGTTCAGCT
>JABUQX010012740.1:0-5000 GCA_015478945.1 Trachelipus rathkii | reverse complement strand
CTTTCTGCTTTTCACTAATTGCAGATATCATTCACCTTATTGTATTTTGTAATTAAAGCACGTAACTGCGTGGAGATCCCTATTTTCCTACCTACCAACAAGTATCCATATCTTTTTAACATTTTTGAAGGAGAGAGGAGCTGTTTCTTGACTTGTCATACCTTTGCTCTATGGGGTTTAAAACGCTGCTATAAAAGACGTAGGGGACTTTCAGTTGTATCCCCATGATCACTCCCGCAACGGCTTCGGGTAACTCGAGTACAAGTATCTTTATAATGGTTTTTGGGCATGGGTAAACGAGTGTACACGCTTTCAAGATTGCATTCTTGACGTCCTTGAAAACTTTCTCGGCCTTTAAATTCCATAGAACTCGACATCTGGAATAAGGTTTCCCCTTCAAGAAGGACGTCAATGGTTCCATCATGCTAGCCAAGCAGGGCAGAGACGCTCAATAAAAGCTTAGTCGGCCAGTGAGGTCTCTCAACTCCTTTATTGTTTTAGGCCTCTCGCTTTTAACTATTTCGTCAGCTTTTTTGGTGTTCGGCCTCACTTCATCCCTATTTATTATAAAACCAAGATAGTTTAATTTTCCCACGCTTATTTACCTTTTTTTTTAGGGTTTAGGCTTATATGTAGGTATTGTAACCTTTCTAATACTTTTTCTACCAGTATTTCTTGTTCTTCTTTGGTTTCGGAAAATAACAAAATACCTATATAGAAGTGGCAAATTTCTATATCCGAAAATAAGAAAATAAAATGCTAACCAAGCGTTTGAATGATGATGAGGAGTTAAGAAAACTCATAGGCAAACAAGTATGAGTAAACGTACCCAAATTACTAGTGATAGTAAAATACTTCTGACTCTCATGATGCAACGGGATCGTGAAAAACCCTTGGGTCAAGTCTGGCTTAGTAAAATACCTACTATTCTATAAAAAGAATATTTAAAGAGAATATTCTTTAAAATGAATATTTGGCAAGCCGAACACATCTACATCTGCCCGTTTTTTAATTCCCTAAAATTTGTAATCAACCGGATTTTATTATTATCTTTTTCAAGTACAGAGATGGGAAAGGACCATGCAGAATTCGTTCTCTTTAAAACACCTGCAGCAACCAGCTGATTCAACTTCGCTTTCGTGCGCATGTGCAATTTGTGTGGAATCCCCTTCGGGATCATTCAAATGGCCTCCCTCTAATATTTGCTTTATAGGGGAAGGTGAGGTAAGCTCTCTTAAAATCCACTCTGGCAGGACTGTTATTTGTTTATTTACTATCGTCTTTGTTCTTTTTTTTGCTTTCCGCGTCACAAGCTCTACCCACTTTTTCTCTATGACCATGACCTTCAAAAATTTCTTCCCCTCTTTGCTGTTGTTTCTTTTTTATATTAAGGTCTTCCTTTCATAAGGATTTAAAAATAATTCTTTATATTTGTAAATAAAATCATTTAAAGTAAATATAGGACTAATCGGAAGAAAAAGAAGATTTTTAGAATGAGAAGAATGTCTTTTGAAATACCATACACATGCAAATATTTCAAATTGATATTCTTATTTATATTTATAGAGTTATTGGTCACAGGATCGAATAATATATTTTGAAATTTATTCCCAGGCCATATTTCTTTAAGAATGAAGGCCTAATATATTAAAATTTAGATCAGCAACATACAATTTATCAGTAAATAATTTTTAAAATCAATATTGATTCTCAGATCCATAATACTGTAAATTTCAATCTTTGCACCATTAGCAGCCTTATACCCAAGAGGGATCTTACGCTTCTCTGTTGCAGTTGCAATACAGAAGTAGACTTCGCTCCCGCAATTTACCAAATACTCTTTCTTATTTATGCAATTAAACGATTTATATAGCTTCGTGTTTAGAGCATTGCAAGTGTCAGCATTATCTATCGCCTCATCTACTTTACCGGCTACCGCGCCTGTGTGCAGCCTTCTTTTTGAGCTTAGAAATCGAAGGGCGGCAACTCACTTAATACTCTCTGAACATTCCGCCAGCGCATTTGTTGCAACATCAGGAATATTTACCCGTACTTTGTCAAAAACGATATAATCAGCATGCATATCAGAAATATTTATAACTGAATCACTGTGACACTATGCATCACTATTGAGAACATTTGAATTTGCTGCATTAGCATTAGTTATTTTATTAGCTATTTCTCTGTCATTATTATTAATAAAAAATTTCTTTATTTTATCATTAACTACTGAAAGTTCAGCTATATTATTATTATTATTATTATTATTATTATTATTATTATTATTATTATTATTATTATTATTATTATTATTATTATTATTATTATTATTATTATTATTATTATTATTATTATTATTTACATTATTACTATTATTTTTATTTTTATTATTAATTATTAATTTTTAAGCTTTTATTATTATTATTATTATTATTATTATTATTATTATTATTATTATTATTATTATTATTATTATTATTATTATTATTATTATTATTAATGACTTCTATGTCATTATTAAACGATACACTTTTATCACTGACTGCATTTTTTCTCTGCCCGCTGGCCTTTTGATGGTTGGGCGGCCACAATTTCAGTTTCTCTAATCCACATTTGAAATGGTGTGGGAAGCTGCAGCTCCCCCCCCCCACGTGGAGCACAAGAGTGAGTACATTGGACAGGTTTCTGATTCACAGGAATATGCTCGATGTAGGTATCTCATGATTGAGAAAATGAGGGAGAATAAGAATAAATTGTATTTATGTTTTATGGATTTGCAACAGGCGTATGATAGGATTAATAGGAAAGCTCTATGACAGGGGTTAGAGATATATGGTGTTGGTGGTAAGCTTCTGAATGGAACCAAAAGTATGTATGACAAGAGTAAAGCGTTTGTAAGAATAAATGGAGTTGAAAGTGATTGGTTTAATATTAATTGCGGAGTGAGGCAGGGATGTGTTATGTCTTCATGGTTATTCAATTTGTATATGGATGGAGTTATGAAAGAATTAGAGGGGGTGGGGTGGCAAGGTATGGTGTTAGAATGATGGAGAATGGAAGAGAGTGGAGGGTGTACTACCTATTATATGCGGATGATTTGGTTTTGTCTGGCGAATCTGAAGAGAATTTGAGAGGATTGGTAGAGAGATTTGGCAAGGTGTGCAAAAGGAAATGTTTGAAAGTAACGTATATAAGAGTAGGGTTATGGTTGTAAGGACAATCCTCGGTATGAAGTTATGTTAGATGGTGAGCAGCTGGAACAAGTCTCTGAGTTTAAATATTTAGGATACATGGTGGATGAAAAAGAACGGATGATGGAAAGTGTAGTTGGAAAGCTGTGAATGGCAGGAAGGTAGCTGGTGCAATTAAATCCTCGTGTGTAATGTAAAGGGATAAGTCTTAAAATGCCGCGAAAATTTAGAGATAGTCTTTTTGATCTATTGAGGTTGGTATATAGTGTATCTATATTTAATATATAATAGATTGAGATTAGTGTTAAAAACTTCAATTGTGTATATCAATACCAAAAATCATTTAAACTTTCTCTCTAAAAAGGATATATACCCGTCGTCTGATTTTGCTTAATAGTCCTCTCCTAACATAATAACAGAACTTATAGAATACTCGTTAATAAAGGTACCCTAATTTCCTCTCTCCTCCCCATCTTTTAAATTAAATTTTTTGTTATGATTTTCCCTATAATAAGTATCTTCACGAAAACTACTTAGATAATGCTAATGGTATGAGTAACTGCATTGCGTAAAAGTAAAAAATATAAAAAATAAATGTGATTGCATCGAACGTTTGGTTTGGGAAAATGAGCGAGAAATAAACGCTGTTTTAATATGTGTATTAAAGGTTAAGCCCAAGATTTAGGTGTTCTTAAATTGACGTTTTAAAATGAAATAGTTTTGTGTTGTGTTTTATGTTATACAAATATTTCACCCTTAGTCTTGTGGGAAAAATACTGTTTTTTAATAAAAATATATCACTTTAAAATTTACGTTTTTTTTCTTTGAATTTTCACATTATAAAGTTGATACCTAGGATGAGGGATCAATTTTTTCCTAAGATCCTTCAACAATTTTGATATAAAATATTTGTAAAATATCTTTAAATTGTAAATAGAATTTTTTTTTTCTCTAGGTATTTTCACATTTTGAATGAAAATATAAATATATAATGTAGTATTTTGTTCATCGTTTTCCTTTTTCATAAAGCTGAAAATTGTTTAGTTGAATTTTTAATAATTAATATTAATGTATTTATATAGAATGAGTCTAAAAAGCTGTACTGTTTTTTTAATGAAATTTCTAATAATTTGTTTATATTTATGATAAAATCTACTAAATGTCATTACTCTACAACCACCTAGTTTTATAATATAAAAAATTAGAATTAACTTCTAAATTTACGCTTTTTCTTAAATATTTAATACATTATAGTATAAATTTAAGAACTCTTAAATAAGTAGCTAACTATATTTAATTTCCTATAAAATTTCAAATTTATGAATATTATTTGGTAAATCTTTATATTGAGTTTTTAACTAGTATATATAACTACTGCATATTTTGAAAATAATAACACAGGATAGAGTCACTGTATTAATGTTTCCTACAATTTCAAAATAGCAGAATATATGACTTGCGAATTATAAAATATAGTTGTTAATAGGTGTCTTAAATTGTAAACGTTTTTATTTTAATTGTAAATTTTAATAATTATTATGTTTTAATAACCAATTAATTTATCTCTCTATTATATGTGAAAACCTGTTTTAATAATAAATAAATATTTATCTCTATCAAAAAATTACGCTTTTAATTCTATATTATTATTTAGTCATTAGTCATCTATCGCTTTTGCTGAATTTAATAAAATCTAATCTGAAATTTTTACTTCTATCAAAAATTACCTTGTTACATAAAATTTTTCATCAATATAAATATTTCGAAACTGTACTAAAAAAGCATACAGAACAGTAATACGATTTTCCT
>JABUQX010012739.1:2500-22672 GCA_015478945.1 Trachelipus rathkii | reverse complement strand
ATATTGATCTATTGGTCTATTGATTCATGTCATATTTTTACTAAAATTGTAGTGTTTCACATACCCTAAAGCAGTAAATCAGTAAATCAGAAATCAAACTACCCTCCTCACCCCTTCCGTGATCTACTGATCTATTGATCTATTGATCTATTGATCTATTGATTTAAGTCATATTTTTTACTAAAATTGTCATGTTTTACATACCCTAAATCAGTAAATCAGTAAATCAAACCACCATCCAACCACCCTCCTGTCCATACGTGATCTATTGATCTATTGATCTATTGATCTATTGATCTATTGATTCAAGTCATATTTTTTACTAAAATTGTCATGTTTTACATACTCTAAATCAGTAAATCTGTAAATCAACACCATCCAACCACCCTCCTGTCCATACGTGATCTATTGATCTATGATCTATTGTTCTTATTGATCAATCATTATTTTTTTGGTGTAAAATTGTCATGTTTTACATACTCTAAATCAGTAAATCAGTAAATCAGTAAATCAAACCACCAACCAACCACCCTCCTGTCCATCCGAAGGAGCGGTAAGGCCTCAACCTTTCTGGCTGAGGCCCAAAACCCACTTACACCCCTTCGGGGTGATCCCCCCCTCTCAGGATTCACACCCTTTCAAAGGGCGCATCCCCTTGGGTTTTCTCTCGGGAGGTGATATGTTGCTTTAGATACTCTTGGTTAATGAAAACTGTTTATTCGTAAGTTAGGTACGTTATGTTGAATATTACTATGACAGTGTAAAATTAACATTGATTTGTTAAAGAAATGATGAGTTTTGTAAGATATTACTGTGTTAACTGCCGATGATGTGTTAGAAACGTGAGCCTAGGTTAAGTTTTTGTTGAGTAATGTTAGGTTTGCCCGAGAATTTTGCTAATGTCTACGTTTATTCATAGTTCAAATGATGTTATACTCGAGACGAGTGACACTTTGATGAAGATAGTGTCAATTCATAGTTCAAGATGCTGGTATCTTTGATAGATTGGTCACTTTGTTAAGGGATTTGTAAGATAATAAGTCTAACCTGTTCTGATATGGCGGGGAAAAGTGGGAACAACGAGTATTTATGACCCTGTTAGCTACTTTACCTTTGATAAGTAGGGAATTTTCAGGATGTTAGCGGATTATTCACACGCCAGGTATGTTAGGCTTATGTACATTATATTCTTAGTTCAGGTTATGATATGTTAGCTTTTTTTATGCTAAAACTTTGCTGCGCAAGCATATATTCGTAGGTCAGTATATTAAGAACTTATTTTTATGTTATGTTTATCCAAAATGATACTCGAAATATGACTTGAATCAAATAGATTCAATAGATCATAGGCGGATGGGGGTAGGGGACTGCAGGATGGTGTTGATTTACTGATTTACTGCTTTAAAATCAGTAAACTATTACGCTTTACTGTGAAATTTTATTCAAAGAACTTATTTTTATGTTATGTCAGGATAAAATTTTGTTGTTTTTGTTATGTTTGGTTAAAACTTTGTTATGTTTGCTATTATTCGTTGGGGATTATGATATTTAGACGAGGTTATGATGAATTTTTGTTAAATATTACGAAGTTGATGTAAAAAAAAATTTGTACGTTAGCATTATAATTCGTTGTCAGTATGATGATTTGACAGGGTTATGCTAAATTTTTTTAAAATATTACGATGTTAATGTAAAATTACCTATACTAGAGATATGCTTGAAAAAAGTGTGTATAGGTTAATTTTTGTACGAAGTGTTGTGTACTTTACTGTGCTTAAGTGCGAAGTTTGTTAATGTTAGTAGTTTAATCGTACGTATGGTGTGTTAGGTTGTCGTTGTACATTATATTCTTAGTTCAGGTTATGTTATGTTAGTCTTATTAATGTAAAAACCTTTTTACGTTAGCATATATTCGAAGGTTAGTATATAAAAGAAACTTATTTTTGTGTTAGTTTATCCGAAAATGATACTCGAAATACGACATGAATCAATAGATCAATAGATCAAAAGCTCATGGTGGGAGGGGGGGGAGGGGGGAATGGTTTGATTTACTGATGATGAGTTACCATGTACGGGGTTAAAATCAGTAAAACTATTACAATTTACTTAGAATTTTATTCAAAGAACTTATTTTTATTTATTGTTTGGTAAAAAACTTTGTTAGCTTTACCGCAGTATTCGTTGGTCTGCTATGATAATTAGACAAGGTTATGATAAATTTTTGTTAAATATACTGTGTCAATGATAAAATTTAAAGTTAATAAGGTTAGAGACATTGCCTTGGAAAAAAGTATGAATAGGTTACGTTTTGTATGCAATGTTAGTTCCTTTACTGTGTTAAGTGTGGAACTTTGTAATGTTAACAGTTTATTAGTGCGTAAGTTGTGTAGGTTTGTCATTGTACATTAGTTTTCTTAGTTCATATGATGTTATGTTAGCTTTATTAATGTGAAAAACATTGTTTTGTTAGCATATATTCGCTGGTTAGTATATAAAGAACTCATTTTTGTGCTATGTTTATCCGAAATGATACTCGAAATGCGACTTAAATCAATAGTGTTAATGTTAAAATTAGCATTGATATATTAGAGAATTATGCTTTAAAAAGTGTGAATATGTACTTTTGTACGCTGTGCTAGGGTACTTTAACTGTTGTTAAGTATGGAACTTTGTTAATGTAGTTAGTTATATCGAGCGTAAGGTCGGTTAGTGTTTTGTCATTGTACATTAGATTCTTAGTTTTGGTAATGCTATGTTAGCTTATTAATGTGAAAACAATGTTACGTTTGCATATATTCGTTGGTAGGTATATAAAGAACTTATTTGGTACTATGTTTATCCGAAATGAGTACTCGATATGTGACCTGAAATCATTTAGATCGACAGATCAAAGGTCATGACGTGTGGGCTAGGGAGGGGTGGGGAGGGACGGCGTGGAACTGCTTTCTGGTGTATTGGTCCAAATCCGGGAGGTGCTTTTTCTTTTGCTTATGATATTTTACTCAAAAGAACAGAGTGCTAGGTTATGTTGGATAAAACTTTGTTAATTTTTATGTTATATTTGGATAAAACTTTGTTATGTTTGCAATTATTTGCTGGGATTATGAAAGTTTAGGTAAGGTTTATATAAAGTTTATTTTTAAATATTACTATGATAAGGTAAAAAAACTTTGTTACGTTAGCATATATTCGTTAGTCTGTTGATAATCGGACAAGGTGGATGATCATTTTTTGACTAAATAGTTACTGGTCATTGTAAGCAATAACGTTAATATGTTAGAGATATGCTGAAAAAAGTATGAATAGGTACGTTTTGCGGCTGCCAATGTTATTACTTTACTGGCGTGCTTAAGTGTGGAACTTTGACGCTTAGAGTATTATTCGTTGATCAGTATGATAATTAACCAATGTTGTTGATAAATTTTTTTTTAAAATATTACCAATGTTAATATATAAATTAACATTGTTTGTAGAGATATGTTAGACAAAATAGAATAGGTAACGTTCTTTGTATTTCTATTTTAGTACTTTACTATTGTTAAAGTGTGGGGCTTTGTAATTTTAAACGTTTGATTCGTGTTTAAGGGTGTAGGGTTTTGTTGTTGTACATTATATTCTTAGACCTGATGATGTTATGTTATTTATTAATGTGAAATTTGTTACGTTAGCATATATTCGCTGATCAGTGTATAAAGAATTTGTTTTTATGTTATGTTTATCCAAAATGATACTCGAAATGTGACTTGAATCAATAGATCAATAGATCGATAGATCAGGGGAGGGTGGGATGGTATTAGGGTAGGGTGGATGGTTTGATTTACTGATTTACTGATTTAGAGTATGTAAAACATTACAATTTTACTAAAAAATATGACTTGAATCAATAGATCAATAGATCAATAGATCAATAGATCAATAGATCAATAGATCACGAAAGGGGTGGGGAGGGCAGTTTGATTTACTGATTTACTGATTTACTGCTTTAGGGTATGTAAAACATGACAATTTTACTAAAAAAATATGACTTGAATCAATAGATCAATAGATCAATAGATCACGGATGGACAGGAGGGTGGTTGGATGGTGGCGTTTTGATTTACTGATTTACTGATTTAGGTATGTAAAACATGAACAATTTTTAGTAAAAAATATGACTTAAATCAATAGATCAATAGATCAATAGATCAATAGATCACGGAAGGGGTGAGGAGGGTAGTTTGATTTACTGATTTACTGCTTTAGGGTATTAAAACGCTACAATTTTAGTAAAAATATGACATGAATCAATAGATCAATAGATCAATAGATTAATAAATCACAGAAGAGGTGATGAGGGCTGTTTGATTTACTGATTTACTGCTCTTAGCGGTATGTAAAAAATTCTTTTTAAGTTTATAACATAAAAAAAGAATAAAAATTTATTATATTTATTTATTTACTTATTTATTTATTTTTTAATTTTTTCTTGATGGTTCTGAAACCGTTATTTTCGAAATCTACAGGCCCAATAACATATATAAAAACACCAATATTGTATCATTACACAAATATTTAATGACTCGGCACCGCACCGGAGCCAGCACCGGTCCAGCTGTCAACTCCTACTCCTCTGAGTCAGACTCCTTCTCAACTCTTTCCTTCCTTATTCTTCCTTCATCCTTCTTCCTTCCTCCTTCGACCTCTGTTTTGCACTATGTGCTTTTTTTTCAGTCGGAACCCCCTCCGGGGGGGGGGGGTCCTAGACACCCTATACGGTCTTATAACCATCATATTCGATATCCATGGGTTCGATAACATATATAAGGACACCAATATTGTTGTTATACGAATGTTTAATAATTCAGCACCGCACCGGCTAAAGCACCGGTGCCGATGCCAACTCCTCAGATTCCGATACCAGCTCTTTCTAGAAATTCAACTCTTGATCCTCTCACCAAATTTCAGCCTTTTATGAACAAGTCGATTTTTTAGGGGGTTGGGTCCCCCTTCGAGGGACCTACGGGGACGTAACATCGTCTATGACGAGTTTACGTCACCATCTAAACCCCCCCCCTCCAAATTTTAACCCAATATGATAACTATAATCATTGTAGATATATAGCGGACCCAGAGGGTGAGCCGGAGCCGGAGCCGGAGCCGGAGCCGGAGCCGGAGCCGGAGCCGGAGCCTAAAAATCGATTCCCGTTAGGAATCGATTTTCGATTCATAAACGATTCCCTTCGAGAATCGATTTATTCATGTAGGCACGGAGTTGGAGTCGGAACCGGAGCCGGAGTGCGTAAAAAACGATTCCTGACAGGAATCGTTTTTCGACTCAGAATCGATTAGCTTCGGGAATCTATTCGTAATAATAATAGTAATAATAATAATAATAATAATAATAATAATAATAATAATAATAATAATAATAATAATAATAATAATAATAATAATAATAATAATAATAATAATAATAATAATAATAATAATAATAATGTGTGTGTGAGTGTGCGCGCGCTCGCGCTCACGCACTTCGAACACCTGGGCGATTGGCCTGATCTCGCGTTAGGCTTAACTTGAGCTCGGAAATGGAACGGCAAAAGGGCGTAGCGACATATTTCAGCTATGCTTTCGGGGGGAGGTACCCCTTATATACATCCTAGAGACTTGAAATTTCGCATGTAACGAGCTTAAGACCTACATAGAACATATACCAAGTTTCAAATTGATAACTCTAATAGTTTTTGAGAAATCGATGCCCCCGCTCAAAGTGCTACCAAACTACCTATATATATATATATATATATATATATATATATATATATATATATATATATATATATATATATATATATAAAATGTTATATATATATTATATATATATATATATATATATATATATATATATATATATATATATATATATATATAATATATATATATATATATATATATATATATATATATACCGTATATGATTCGACTGTCTTCTAGTGTGGACGCGGTGGAAACCAGAAGGGAGACAAAGAAAGAGAAGCAGCAGCAGGAAGACCGCAAAAGGATGTAGAGGTGTGAAAGGATTACATATTGGAGTGAGATTGTAAATCAGAGAAGGAAATTACTAAAGTAGAACTTTGTGGATTGCATTTTAAGAAGAGAGTAATTTAGGGTTTAAAGTTTGTATATCTAATAAAGAAAAATTTATATTAACGTCTCAGAATTTCAAAATTTTATTTTAAAATTATTTTCATATAAAATCCTAAATGAAGGAGCAACAATTATTTCGACACCATTTCTTTTAATGAATTAATCTGAATGAAGTAAAAAATTTAATAAGAAGAGAAATGAAATTTGAAACTTCAAATAATAGAAAAAGTAAATCTGCGTTTTGTGTGGTCGTCGAATCATAGGAAGAAAATTCACAATTCTCTTCGTCTGATAGATAGCAAAGGGCTGTAACCCCCCCTTTTTTCGATAAGTACGTTCTGTTTATTAACTTTTATAACTTTAAAAGGGCCGACATAGCAGGGAGCTAATTTGCCGACATTAAACTGTGTCTGCCGTACCACGACAAATTTTGCATCATGTAACCCTTTAGGCACAAAGACGTGTCGATTTTTATAATTGGTGTGTGGCGCCAGAGGCTGCGCTAAAGAGCGGGCAGCTTTTTAACATAGCATTTAATTCTATTGGGCCGCTCCCGAAAGCAGGATCAAACTAATCTACTGTATGGCTATAATTGATTGCCCAAACATCAACTTGCGGGCTGAGACAGTTTCTTTTGTTATCGCGTGAGTCTCGAGTGAACAACACCATAGGTAAGAGGATCGGCCAGTCGGAGGGGCTTAAATCATGTTCTTGCAACATACATCTCAGACAAGCCAGCAAATTCCTATGATTTACCTCCAGGAGGCCATTACATCTAGGATTTGAGCTACACGTAGTCCGGTGCTCCATTCCCACGGCCCTGCAGACTTCCTCGAACAGACGGCTAGTGAAATTCGCACCTAAATCCGAAATAATTACTTGAGGAATTCCACAGAACGGAAATAGCTCGTGAATGAATGCATTCAATATTTCTCCCTAATTTATTTCTTTGAGAGGCACCGCAAACAAGTACTTACTGTAACGGTCAATTAACGTAAGTAGGTATTTGTACCCTCTCGCATTAGGTAACTTAAGAATGTCAACATGAACGGCTTCAAACTTCTTCGTTACTTCTTTAAAAACACCGTAATCAGGACTTATACCTGGTACTGTTTTATTTTTTTGACATGCTGAGCACGTGCGGATAAACTGTTTTATCTTCTTATGCATGTGCTGGAACACAAATTCATTTTTTATGCTAAGGAGGGTTTTATTCACACCCAAATGTCCTTTATTGTGGTATTCGGTGATTACCTTCTGCACACTATTTTCAGGCACAAAAACGCGCGCATAGTTTAAAGATACATCGACAATTAATTCTATCTCCTTTCCGTTATAAAAGAATTTCTGTTTTATTTACTTCAAAGCTGTTTTCTCTTTCTTCGCCATCAGATCACTAAGGTACTTATCAGACTGTTGGTGTAGTCTAATTTCTTCGAAGTCCAAATCTCGTTTAAAATGCGAGACTAATATCTTTGCATTTTTATCAAACGTTGTAACTAAATTTCTTTTGGCAGATTCCAATATGGCCGCTTCCGCGCGACTGCTGTTTTCGTTTCGAAAAGACAGATCTTTTTTTTTTTTTTTTTTTTTTTTTTTTTACAGTAACACCACTTCACGGGCGAGCCCTTTCAAGGGAGGGGGCGAAGAGTAAAACAAGAAAAAACCCACCCAATCCCCAGCCTAAGACAAATCTCTCAGGTGAGCGCAAACGTGGGATTTAAAGAGAGGAAGATTAAATATAGTTGGAAAAACAGAAGAAGGCAAGGAGTTCCACAGAACAGAAGTAGCTGGAAAGAAAGAGGCACCACAACGAACAAGTCTGGGTTTCTCAATACTCACGCAAAATTCATGCGAGAGCCATGGCACCTCTTTGTATTGCGAGGGTGACGCAATGGAGGTGGAATGCGAGCTGCCAACTCCCCAGAGCATCGACCGCCGTAGTACCTATAGAAAAGAGATAGTGCGCCAACGTCACGTCGCAGAGATAAAGGGTCAAGAGATTGAAAGTAGGGGACAGTTTATTAGTCTCTTTAGCTTTAGGACTCGACCCTATCCAATAGAAGGGTGGAGCGGAGCCCCCCCAAATGTGAGAGCAGTACTCTATACAAGGGCGAATAAGGCAATAAGGCCCTTATAAAACTGGAGTAGCTGTGCAGAGGAAAAAAATCCCGCAACCTAAACAGAAAACTCCCAGCCTCTTTGAGGCCACCTTACAACCATAGAAATATTGAGGTTTACCAAGATAATTTGTGTTTATGTTAAGACCAAAGAATGTTATGTCTTATTCACAGGAGAGCGTTAGAGCGTCGAAGGAAATAGAAAGTTGGGAGGTGTTTTTGAGAGGGAGATGTGGAGAAGTTGAGTTTTTAAAAAGTTGAATTTTACGAGGTTGCGGTGACCCCACGGGAAATCCAATCCAGATCGACAAGGATAGAATCGGAAAGGTGAAGACCGAGAGGCAACTCTAGAAGCAAAAGAGGGAGCAGATTTGAAGTGAGTAGAAGAGAATGGAGGGTTGAGTCATCAGCATAAGAGTGAACAGAGTGGAAGTACAAGCTGAGGAAATCGTTGATGAAAAGTAGGAATAAAGTTGGAGATAGAACAGAACCTTGAGAAACCACAGTTAACAGGAAAGGAGGAAGAGGCCGCTCCATCAAACGAGTGCTGATATAGAGCGATCGGAGAGAAAACTAGACAAGAGTAAGCAAAGAGAAGGAGGAAACCCTGAATGGCGCAAGAACAAGCTCCATCGAACCATGGATTTTGGGGAGAAAAAGATTTAGTTGAAGATGGAATTGAACCTGCTCATCCCGTCGGTGATTACGGCCCCACCTTTTCAGCGGTGACCGAGGCATCCCCCGAGTCAAAGCAAGATTCATTCCAAGAGTAGTTAGCCAAAAAACAACGCAATTCCTCCCAATTAGCCCGATTAAAGTGCCAGAAATTACGTTTAGGGCATGGTGGATCTGCTGGAGAAAAAGTATTGTAATTAAGAGCTACAAGATTGTGGTCAGAGTTACCAATATGAGGAGAAATGGTGTATTTATAACGAGAAGGAGTAGTGGTGAAACATAAGTCAAGCGTGTTCAAGAATTGGTTAGGACGATCTGGTATATGTGTAGGTCCCTTAATTAACTGTTCCAGATCGTCAAGAATACTGAATGTTTTGGCCTCCTCCCCACCTGCATCAGTGTGAGAGGAGCCCAACCACTCAGTGGGTGTACGTTGAAATTCCCCTAAAATAGAGGAATTCTCAGCATTTGGATGGAGAGTAACAGTCTCATGAGAAGTAGTAAGTAGTAAAAAAAAGTGAAAATCTGTCCATTATAGGGGAGCAGTAGCAGAAACATAAGATAATGATAGTAGTAGGGAGAAAGATTTTTAGCCACATAACATCGAAATTAGGAGATTCAAGGTTCTCGAGACGTGTTACAGGAGTGTTTATGTTTATATAGGCACAGACACCACCATTTAGACGGAAATTATAGAAAAGGTTATAGTTAGAGATATTAAGTTTGTTTGAAAAAGAATCCCTGGCCAGCTGTGTCTCAGACAATAATAAAATGTTAGGTTGAGAGTTAGAGTTAGAGAGATCTATCGGCGCGCTTTCATTCATTACCAAGTTAATAGCACCTACGTCAGGCGCTATAGTAGTCCCAGCTGATTGCTCATTGGCCGTCGTGAATCGGTGGGCGGAGTCACAGCCTACACTATTCGGACCTGCATCTTCTCCTCCCTCCTGCTCATCTTAGCCAATATTAATTGCAAGTAAATATTTTAATAATGCATTTTGATTTTCGGTAATTAACTCCATCGTGATATTGAAAGTACTCAAAATGGCAAGTTCCCTCAATTCTCTAGCATTATAATTTTGTACATCATTAGCATGATTTATTTTATATACCAACGCACGAGAGCACGTACAGATACGCACATGCTTTCCCGCTAAAATTGCGCCATATTTCTTGAATAATTTTGTTAACCCTAATAATAGCTTATTTACTGGCAAATATCGTTTTTCTGTTGTATTAAAAGACCCACTATAAAAAGCAAAAGGCGTGCCTTCCTCATCGTCCGACATAATTACTGTATTAAAAGCTTTATTATTTGCATAAATGTACACTTTGAGAGGCGCATCGACTGCTGGGAACCTGAGTCGTGAGGCGTGACGAATCGCTTGCTTTATATCTACAAAAGACTTCTCAGCCTCGGGAGACCACGTGATTTTTTTATTAGAACTATTCTTTTCCTTCAAATAAATATACAAAGGCAATGTTAGATTTGTAAAACACGGTATATTTTGGCGATAAAATGAAATTCTGCCTCAAACGAACGCACTTCTTTTATTATAAGGGCGAGGAACATTAATTAGTTCCTTAACTTTTTCAGACAATGGCGCAAGCCCTTCTTCCGTCAATTCAAAACCCAAATAACTTAACCTTTTTACCCAAAATTCGCATTTTTTTTGTTTAAACAAATTTTAAAATAATTTAATCTCTCAAATACCTGTTTAAGTACCACCACGTGGTCTGCTAAATCTTTGGTCCCTATCAAAATATCGTCTAAATACACGTGTACCCCGGGGATGCCCTGAAGCAATATCGATAAAAATCTCATGAAACACGAACTCGAATTTTTAAATCCCATCGGTAATTGTCTAAAAGAAAAATTGCCGATCATTGTACTAATATTTTTGTCCCATGAAGCCCACTAAAAATATCATTTATATTCGGCATAGCAAATACGTCATTTTTCGCCACTGAATTAAGTTTTCTAAAATCACACACGATTCGTACCCCTCCCCCATTTTTTTCTAAAACGCTGATAGGAAAACTCCATTGAGAAGGTGCTCTCTTTAAAACTTTCGCTTTTACTAAATTTAATAGCTCCCTCTTTGTTTGTTCGAATAATTTATGAGGAATACGACGAGGTTTAAGTTTTATTGGAACTCCGCTTATATTAGTTTTATAAGGAAAAAGTGACGCTAATTCCTTCAAGATAGCAGTAGGAATGCGAGTCTCCTCTCCCCCACGTAAAGCAAAGGTATCCCCCCCATTTCTATTCTTAAGTCTCGATTCAGCGCTCTCCCCTCCCCCAAATTCTTTGAACAGGTCGTCCCACGCTTTAAGTTGCTTTTCACGAACCTTAAAATTTTCCGGTAAATATGAATTTATAAATAAATGTTTAAATTCAAATATAAGATTATTAATTATAGGTATATCGCTAAAAAGTTCCCTAGAAACTACAGAAGAAGAAAATTGAGAGGGAGTATGAATAAAAGCCTTATCTCTACAAATTGTTTTATCACACAAATTTATACATTCTTTGCTCTGAGTATCAGTTAACATATCTGTCTCAAAATTAATATTGAAAGCAAATTTTTTCAAAAATGGCATTCCAAGAATACAAATAGGTAATCTGGTTGTTAAAAATTCTACATCATAAGTTCTCTTTAAACCAAAATCAATTGTAACATTTTCGCGAGAGTATATGTCAATTACGGTATCATTGGCAGCTTTAATTTGACCAATAATCGATATATTATTATCTCCATCCATAGGGAGTAAATTGATCTCACTACCACTATCTAAAATAAAAACTCTTTTTGATATTTTATCAACAATCGTATAAAGTTTATAATTTCTTATATTATTTAATACAGACATATTATTTATGACCGGACTTTCTCCTGTCGGCGCATCCGTAATTAATATATTTTGTGAGCCGCTAGAGGCAAGCGTGGGTATCGTATGGGTTACATCGATACTCTTGTCAATAGTTGGAATACTCAGAGCTTCATTGGAAGGAGGATGACCTCCTTGTACATGCCGGTGAGCACTTCGCTCGTTACTCTTAAAATTACTCAAAGCTACAGTATTATTATTATTATTATTATTATTATACCCATTAGAATACCAAACATACCTATTATTATTCATATTAATATTATTATTAAACCTACTAGTAGACGCATGCAAATTATTTACTACTGCCACATCCCCATAATTAAAAATACGATCATTTTCATTTAAAATATTCACCTCCCCCCTAACTCCTGTGCGAGGGGGGTTCCGATGCGTTTCCCTGCCTCCTTTGGGGGTTTGACTCATGTGCTTGCTGACTTTCTCCATTTGGCGGGAATACCAAAGAATACATAGGACAGAATTCCGAGTGGCAGGTGTAACTTCGATGTAGGAATCTGGAGTGTGGTTTACATAACTCGCCTAGTAACTCAGCATTTACAGTGTTGCCTTGTTTACGTTCTCTAGGAGCATTTCTTCTATTTTGAAATGATTGTTGTTCTTCTGTTCGAGTCGGTTTGGCAGCAGCCTCACTTAGCTGTCCTGCGACCTTGGTGAGAGACTTGAGAAGTCCTTTCATCTCTCGAAAGAACTCTTTGTTTACTTTAGCCTCTTCTGAAACCGGGGAATTGTTGTTGTTGTTTGTATTTCGACTCTGCTCCTGTGATCCTCTCTCTTGGGTCGGGAAATGTTCTCCTTGAAGATGATTTACTGCCCCCCAATATTCTCTCCCCCTTCTCTCATGGGGGGTTTCGTAGTCATTCCTATAAAAGTTCTTATATAAGTTATCTGCTACTTTTGTAATTTTTTCAAGATTGCTATCGTCTGCCAGAGTCATTAAACTTTCTTGTATGCGAGATGGAAGCTCATTAATAAACAATTCATGAACAAAAGGAGCACTGTTTTCAGCAAGCAGATCAAATCCTATTCTTCCCATAACATCACGGACTCTTGCCAAGTAAACTGAAGGAAGTTCTTCTTCTTTTCTTCCTTTTTTGAAAATCTCACTGATTTGACTTCTCAGATTGGGGGCGTAAGCTTCCTCGATCGACGCAATTAACTTTTGAAAGCAATCTCCCCCCAATGGAAATTTGATGGTCGCTACGATATCATGGGGAAGGACGGATGCTAATATTCTCACGCGTTCTTTTGGATCATCCACTCCATTAAGTTTGAAAACGGTAATCGTCGTGTGTAACCAGGTCATCATATTACGCACATCTAACTTTGGAATAGCACCAATAGGCAGACTGGTCTTTGGAGTCTCCCTCAAGGAGGGGGAGACTGTGGGGGTAACAGATCTTGCTCGTAGCGGGGTATGCAGGTCCTGACTTTCCTCCCCATCCGAGTTCGCATTTTCTTCTCTTCGAATTGGAGATTTGGGGGAAGAGGGGGAAACGTTCGAAGTTTTTGCAGATGCTTTTGATGTAGTACTTGACTTTCCCCTACCCCTCCCGGTCTTAAATCGGGGAGATCTTTTTTTATGGCTGGGCATCTTAAAGTCCCTTCTGCCCGTCTCTTTATTTTTTTTATTTTTTTATTTTTTATTTTTTTTTTTTTGCCGGTGATATTATTTGAAAATGGAGCTCTTTTTCACAAGAATAGCGACTTTTAAAATAACGGGATTCTTCACGCTATTCCTTATGTAATAAAGTTTATGAGAGCTATTGACCAAACGCACTAAGACTTTATTTTGTTAATTCTTTTTTTTTTTTTCACAGTATATGGGTCACTTCACTTAGCACTATATTTGTTTTTTGGCACTTTCACTTTCAATATCACCACTATTTTTTTTTGTGCCGCCCCTAGATCAGAAAGGGGGTTTTGTCACTGTCCTGGGGTCCACCAAAACTATGTACAAAGACTGATCTCTATAATGATTAATTGGCCCTATTTAAAAGATCACTTTGGTATAGCAAATAATAAAATAGTTTTGGAATAGCGAAACGCTTCTTTAGTTATTTCTTTATTAATTACTTCTAATGATTATTTTACAAGGACACAATTTAAGTGTTTTAACTATTGTTCAAAAAGAAATATTTATTCCTACAATATCAATTATTATTTAAATGTGTCTTTGATAACCTTACAAGTTATTATCCCGAGAGAGAGCAAAGCTGTTAGCTCTCCGGGTTCTATTTTCTAACTGACCCATCTCCCATTGGCACTCCATTGGTGACAAGAGTCACCTCGGTGACCTTGATAATATACAACAAGAAAGAAACAGTTATGTCGGAAATAGGACTTTTTTTGTACAAGATTTTCTTACAGCTGTGCACCAGAAATCTGGGTAGCACTTACATATATCCTTTATAAATTTTATACTATGTAACGATTACGGTACATACATATATATATATATATATATATATATATATATATATATATATATATATATATATATATATATATATATATATATATATATGTATGTATATATATAATAGGTCCTTTTGGGGTTGGGGAGAGGAATGATAATGGAGAAAGCCTGATAGAGTTATGTGTCGAAAGAAGAATGATAGTAGGGAATACTTGGTTTAAAAAAAATGATAATCATAAGTATACATGGAAGAGTGAGATAACGGGGGGGAAGGCGATACTAGATTATGTGTGTGTAAATGGGAGGGATAGAGGTAGATTATTAGATGTAAATGTATTTAGAGGGGCGGGGAGGGGGATATCAGATCACTATTTGGTAATTGCCAGGATAAGGGTGGGAGGAGAGGTGACGGTTAGGAAAAGGGAAGAAAAGAGGAGAGTGGAAGTGATAAAGGTGGAAAAATTGGAGGAGATAGGGTGTAAGAGGGAGTTTGGGAGAGGTATGGAGGACAAGTGGAGAAACGTGAGAGGGATGGGAATTGGGGAGGTGGAAGGGGAGTGGAAGAGATTTAGAGAGGCAGTATGTGGAGAGGCTAGAAGGGTATGTGGAGTAAAAAGGGTGGGGTGCAAGCAGAAGGAAAGGGAGTGAATGGTGGTGTGAGGAGGTGAAGAGTGGTGAAAAGGAAAAAGGAAGCTTATGTGAAATGGTTGGGAAGGAATAGGAGAAGGGAAAGCTGGGGGGAATATAGAAGGGTTAGAGTGCGAAGCAAAGAGGGCGTGGAGAGGGCCGAAGAGAAGAGCAAAGAGGATTGGTGCTAGAAAGTGACGCGAGAAAATTTGAATCAGGGAATAGATTGTTCTGGGAAGCAGGTTATAAAAAAAGGAAGAAGAAGGGGGCCGTTGGGGGAGGGATTTAAGCGAGGAAGATGGGGACTGGCAATAGGCAGGAGAGGTTAGGGTGAGGTAAGAGGTGGCGGGAGTATTTAAGTGGATATTAAATGAAGGGTGGGGTTAGGGGAGGAAGATATGCAAGAGGTGAGGAGGGGAAATGTAGTGGGGGAGGGGGAGGATGAAATACAAATGGAGAAAATTATTAGGGCTGAATAAAGGAAAAAAAGGGAAGTCCGCTGGTCTGGAATTGTGTGAGAATGGAAATGTTGCAGAAGGGAGTCATAGCGTGGAGGAATGGATGACATAGGTTATTTAACATATGGTTGGAGGAGTGTGAGGGTACCCACAGGAATTGGATGGATGCGTGTTGGTTCCCCTGTATAAGGGGGAAAGGGGATAGGATGGATTGTGGGAAATTATAGAGGTATTTGCCTTCTAAGTGTGGTAGGGAAAGTGTACGGGGGAAGAATACTGATTGAGAGAGTAAGAGGTTTAACGGAGGTGAGAATGGGGGAAGAACAAGGAGGATTTAGGGAGGAGAGGGTGTGTGAACCAAGTGCTCCACACTAAAGGATGCTTGTGTGAGCAAAAGTATTGAGAGGAAAGGGAAAGTGTATGGGTGTTTTTTAGATCTTGAGAAAGCATATGATAGAGTGAAAAGGGGGGAATTATGGAGGGTGCTGGAGGAATATGGAGTAGGGGGTAAATTAGGGAAAGGTATCAGGGCTTTTTATAGGAATAGTAGAATGTGTGTGAGAGTGCTAGGAGGGGAGAGTGAGATGTTTGGGACGATGTGTGGATTGAGGCAGGGGTGTGTAATGTCGCCGTGGCTATTCAATTTGTTTATGGAGAGTGTATGTAGAGGAATGGTGAGGGAGGGGAGGGGGGAGGAATTGATGAAAGGGAATGATAGAAGGGAAGTGAACATGATACTGGTTGCGGATGATACTTGCCCTAGTGTCGAAGAACGCGGAAGGGGCTGAGGTTATTTGGTGAGGGAGTTTGAGAGAATGTGAGGACAAAAGGGGCTTAAAATAAATCCAGGTAAGAGTAAAGTGTTAGTGTTTGAGGAGGAGGAAAGAGAGGAGGGGGAGGGGTTAGAGGTTAGAGTAGGGGGTGTAGTATTGGAAAAAGTAAAGATTTTTAGATATTTAGGGATGGCAGTTTGGGTAAGGGTGGGAGGATGAGGAGGAGATAGAACATAGAATAGGTGAAGGAATGAGGGGAATGAGGGCTTTGAGGGGGAGGAGAGAAAGATGGAGAGGGGGGGATCTGTCACAAAAAGTTAAGATAAGTATGTTTGAAAAAATCTGTGTACCAGCGGTGATGTATGGGTGTGAAACGTGGGGGTTGAATGCCAGGACTAGGAGAAAGTTGGAAGTATTTGAGATGAAGGGGGTTGAGAGCGGTTTGTGGGGTTAGCAGAAGGGAGAGGATAAGGAATAGGGTGGTGAGGGAGAGATGTGATTGGAGGAATGGGCTGGTGGGAAGAGCGGAGAAAGGAATGTTAAGATGGTATGGGCATTTAGTGAGAATGGAGGAGCAAAGAGTGGTAAGAAGAGTTTGGGAGGCGGGATGGGATAGGAAGGAGAGGAAGGGGGAGACCAAGAAGGAGGTGGATGCGATTGGAATAAAGGAAGATGATGGAGGAGGGGAGGGATGGGGAGGAAGAGGGTAGGGTGTTGGCGAGAGATAGAATGGAATGGAAGAGGTGGGTGAGGGCGAGATGAGGGGGTGTGTGAATGAGGGAGGCTGTAACGCCACCACTACCCGCTCAAGCGGGACAAAAGTGTTTGTACAATAATAATAATAATAAGATATATATTATATATTATATATATATATATATATATATATATATATATATAATATATATATATATATATATATATATATATTATATATATATATATATATATTATATATACCGTATATATATATATATATATATATATATATATATTATATATATATATATATATATATATATATATATAAATATATATATTATATATTATATATATATATATATATATATATTATACATATATATATATATATATATATATAGTTAATAGTAGGATATATATATATTATAGTATATATATATATAATATTATATATATATATATATATATATATATATATATATTAATATATATATATATATAAATATATAATAATATATATATATAATATAATATATATAGATATATATATATATAATATATATATATATATATATATATATATATATATATATATATATATATATATATATAATAATATATATATATATGGAATAAGGGGAATCTGCATTTAGAATAATAAATAGGATGAAAATGAATTGACTATTAGTGTGTGGGAACACTTCGCAAATCTGGCATAACAGCAGTAATGAAGAGGTTGATAGTGAATGTGTGTGGGTTTGATGGACGCCAAGAAGGAATTGCGTATTTTGGGACGAGCGTCATTAGTAAGAGGAGGATTGCCGTTAGAGCGAGAAAAGCTGAAGAATGGTTAAATCTGCAGGGATAGATTGAAATTACCGATGAAATGCTCAGAGAACGGAGGCGAGATTTGATTGATTGGCATTTAGAAGTTGTGTAAGCAAAGCATTGCTATAGAAGGTATAGTTCCGAGGGATTAGAGGAGTGCAGTAATCGCTACCCTTGTTATGAAGGGTAAGGGGGATAAAGGTAACTGTTGGAATTATAATGGAATTAGTTTATTAAGTGCAGTATGAAGATATATACTGGTATTTTGTTCGAAAGAATGCGTTTGAGTGACTGAAGGACTGATTTGAAGAACAAGGTGCGTTTAGAAGGGGTAGAGGTGTGGACCAAATCTTTACATTGAAACAAATGATTGAGAAAATAGAGCGAGAAGAAGAAATAAATTGTCAATAGTTTTTTTGGCATGTGCAAACAGCTTATGCATATGATTAATAGGGAAGCTCTTTGGCAAATGCTATTGATATATGGTGTTGGTGGTAAAGTTCTGAATGGAATCAAAAGTATCTATGACAATAGTGAAGCATGTGTAAGAATAAATGGAGTCAAAAGTGATTGGTTTAATATTATTAACGGAGTAAGGCAGGGATGGTTATGTGTTCCTGAGTTATTTAATTTTGTATATGCGATGGGATTTATGAAAGAATAGAGGGGGGGGGGTAGGGGATGGTGTTAGAATGATGAGAATGGAAGAGAGGGGGAGGGCCCTACCTATTATATGCGGATGATTTGCGTTTTGTGTGGCGAATCTGAGAGAGTTTGATGGGACTGGTAGAGAAATTTGGCAGGGTGTGTAAAAGATGTTTGAAGGTAAACGTAGATAAGAGTAAGGTTATGGTTGTGAGTGAAGACAGTCCTCTGTGTGAAGTTATGTTAGATGGTGAGAAGCTGGAAAAAGTGTCTGAGTTTACATATTTAGTATATATGTTGGATGAAAAGGGAACGGATTATGCTGAGTGTAGTAGGAAAGTTGTGAATGGCAGGATGGCGGCTGGTGCATTTAAATCGTTGTGTATGTAAGGACTAAGTCTTAGGTGCGCTAGGGTCTTACATGAGGGTGTGTTTTAATAATAATGAAGGTTGAAAGTTTGATATACACAAACCAATAAATTACCTAAGATACTGTAATTACTGTCATAGTCAAAAGCTAAAAGTAACGGAGTAACGGAGTAACGGCGCTTCGTTACTTTTTAATTCAAAGAAACGGAATAACAATAACGGAATTACTTTTTCCGAGTAACGGAGTAACGATAACGGAACTACTTTTTTGAGTAACGATGCCCACCTCTGCATAAGACACACCCTGCACCGTCTCTTTTCTCCTGAGCTTACTGTACCCCTTATTTTTCCTTAAAGTATCTCAAGAATTTTCTGTATATTTTTGAGAGGGTTCCTCTACCTTGTAAATGGGTTTGATGCACATATAGGTATGAATGTTTCGTACACATCTTATGTGTATCAATGATCCTATTTAGAAAGCGGGGGATGCGGAGGAGGCCTTCATCTTCACACTACAAATTATTATAATTATCATATCACATCATTTTTGTGCAACGGCACATATATTTTTTATTATTTGGTGCCTCTTTGTATTCTATTTTCGAGAAGACCGTACTCGTCTAAGGACTGAATGCAAAGAAGAAGATTTGGGTAACTCTTCCTTGTCTCCCACATAAAGGAGAAAAAGGGGGAATAGGAAACAGAGAGGGTGGAAGGGATTTGCATATTACGCACCTTCATTCACTCGCTCATTATTATCCTTAAACGAATAACATTACTAATACCAATGAAATAAAAATACTGTAGTACTAGCAGAATCTACAACACATTCTCAATTAATATTTTGCCGCGACGGTCACTGCAATATCTCTGCACGTCGAAGAACATTAATAATTTTTAATTAATAATTATTATTAATTTTTAAGAATATTATTATAATTAATTGTTAAATAATTAACTAATAATAATTAATTATTAAGAATATTATTATAATTAATTATTAAATAATTAATTAATAATAATAATAATAATTAAGAATATTTGAAACCCATGTCTTAATATTCCAAAAATGCATCAATGAAACAAAGGAAGAAAGGCAACGTAATTTTAACTTTTACCATTTCACACTAGACTAGACTAAGACGACGTGAATGTTTAGTTATTGACAAGATATCGGTGTTAGTGCTCGTACAAGTGTCAGTGGAAATGCCGCATATTTTTACTAGTGCCGAATATGCAGATATGATGTACGTGTACGGATACTGTGATGGTAGTGCCCCTGCTGCTGTAGTGGAATACCATCGACGCTTTCCTAGACGTCGAATCCCGGATCGTAGAATGTTTAGACAGATCTACAATACGTTGCGTAAACGTGGTCAGTTCCCCAGTTTGCATATTACATCGGAGCGTGGTCGTCAAGACCATGTGGAGGAGGAGGAGGCGATTCTTGCCATGGTGAATCGTAGCCCAACAACAAGCACACGCCGAATATCTGCACGTTTGGGTATTGCACGAACACG
>JABUQX010012738.1:27500-32089 GCA_015478945.1 Trachelipus rathkii | reverse complement strand
TTAAGAGAATTGAAGATTTGTGTACTTACCTTTCCCTTCAGATCAAAGGAGCAGATTCTGATCATAATAACAATGAAAATAAAACTTACTGTCTCGAGGCCAAATTAGCTACTTAGCCTAGAAGGAGGTCTGATCAAGCGGCTAAATCGACTCTGTCGGTAAGACATTGGAATCAATGTATTTATATGAATTATTGAATTGAATAGGCTGTGGTTGTTTAGTAAGAGAATGATCAAGTTAGCATTAAAATAAGGTAATTAGTTAATTATATTTTGATTTTGTTATGATTATTAATAATATTATTAGTATTATTCAATAGCTTATTTTTTATATTTTATATATGGTATTTGGTTATTGGTTGTTGGTGATATCTTAATAAAAAATTGGATTGGTGTAGATGTGAGTCGGTCGGAATATGTGGGAACTGCCTAGCCATATAGGGAAGGAACTTTTTTTTATTGAGTCAGAAATTTAACAGATTCCACCAATCGCTAATATAATAAAAAAGGGAATCGAGTTGAAATTTAAGTTGGCGGCTTATCAGTGAGCCCTTCGAACGAAATCCACCCCCCCCCCCCCCCCCCATATAATATATATATATAATATATATATTATATATGTAGGGGTTATGGTAAGTGGTTATGTTAGTTTTTTTATGAAAATACTATATATATATATTATTAATAGATATATATATATATATATATATAATATTATATATAAATTATATATATATATTATATATATATATATATATATTATATATATATAATAGATATATATATTATATATATATATATTATATAATATAATATATAATATATAAGATATTAGTATATATATTATAATAGCGACTTTAAATATTTTTTGGTTCACGTAAGCAGTTAGCGTTGCTACCTCTGCCTACCAAAAGCGCCACTTCATCTAACCTATCAAAGCACACAAGGAAATGAACTAATCGTGAGTCCACTACGGTACCGAAAAAGCAGCGAAACGACATCAAAAAAGGAAAAAGTGAAAAATTATTATTTTTTAAGATATCAAATAAGTCGAGCTCTGGCGCGTATGAGAAGTAGTGAGCGATCCTTTATTAAACAGAATATTTATGAAGTTTTTTGTTTGTCAAAATCAAAATGATCCTAATAATTTAGTTCCCTTCATCAATTTTACTTTTGAAATACCTATCAACCATAAGATTTCCTCCCTAGACCTTCACATCACACAACACGACAATACACTAACTTTCAGTATCTTCAGATTTTCCACTTTCTGTGATCAATATTTACATTCATTTTCATACCACCCACAATACGTAAAGCACAACATTATATATATAGTATATTTTTTCGCTCAGTAAAATATACTGATCCTTTATACTATAATAATGAAATACCTTTAGTATTCAGCCAGTTCTTATCTCTAGGATATAATCAACACAAGAAATCACAGCAATATAAAAAGCCAAACCCATCATTACAACATACCACCCACACCATATATTCATCCTACATACAGGAATTTCATGAAGCATCCCTCGTAATGCCTTCATCTTGAAGCTTTGCTTATAAGTCTATTCTTAATTTTTACAAAAGAAAATGCTGCAATCCTTTCTACATAGAAAATCATATTGTGAAGAAACGTTTATGATCAATCAATTTCCAAACTGCAGACTACTTAAATGAGTCAACACAATGATATAAAACAGGCCAAAAACTGTGTAATTATCTATGCAGAATAAAAATTCGTCTCATAATATTAAATTGAGAGATGCTGCTGTATTTATTTTCACTTCAAAATCGAAAAAAAACTAAATAGACTTATCGAAGCATATTTCATAAAAATAATTCTTAACTTTGATATATCCTCCGGCTTTTTTGATTTTGGCAAAGCAAAAATAAACTTCATAAAATCTTCTATTAATAAAAGGATACACACTTCTAATACGCCAGCCTGGATACTCGAACTCATTTGGTATTTTAAAAAATAATAATTTTTCACTTTTCTCTTTTTTGATGTAGCTTTCGTTGAGCTTAGTTGATGGTTGTTTGCTTTGATTTTTGGAAAGTAAATAAATAGCGAATCTATAATTTTTTGTGTTTTATTTTTTTTTATTTTTTTTTTTTTTTTTTTAAAGTAATAGCTTCTAAATTATAATTAATGTTTTAAAATTAATATCTTTCCCTCCAATTTTATTTGTAATGGTTTTAAATTTATTAATCTATATTATATATATATATATAATATATATATATATATATATAATATATATATATATAATTATAATATTATAATATTAATATATATTAAATATAATTATATAATAGGTTGTCCCCGAAATATGTGGCAAACTTGAAAGGTTTCCTAATAAATAATATACCGTATACGGCTTCGTTTACGTGTCAGAGGCATCGTGCCTATAACGTGTAGAGTAAGAAGAAGAAGAGATTCTAATCCGAAACATTTCTGTGACGTCCCAGCAATGAGGTAACGCATTCTGTGTTTGAACAGCCAGCAGGTACAGTCGTCCACGAACCCCTCGTGCATACGTCGTTTTGACATAGACGAGTAACTGTGCTTTGAAATTGTTACTATCGACGCACAACAAGGCGTTACAGTGATTCAAGTTATGTTTTTACAACAGGTATTAATTTTACAGTATTTGAATAAGTTAAGAGTACTTCGTAGGATGTACACGTACGTAGACCTACACGTCTTCGACTACTGTAATATTATCTTAGGTTTTCTGTTGGTATCGTTCCATGCCGACGTTGGTAGCATTCATACTGTTACACCTGTTACTACTGTAACGTATGCATTCACACCGTCAGTATTGTGTCCAGTGTAATAGTGTATGGGCTAGCATATTATTACTTTGCATATACCTATTACATACTTTACATTACATACAAATTATTATTATTATTATTATTATTATTATTATTATTATTATTATTATTATTATTATTATTATATTATTATATTATTATCTTTTATTATATTATTATATATTACTATTTTATTAATTATTATTATTATTATTATTATTATTATTATTATTATTATTATTATTATTATTATTATTATTATTATTATTATTATTATTATTATTATTATTATTATTATTATAATTATATATAATTATAATTATAATTATAATTATAATTATAATTATAATAATAATAATAATAATAATAATAATAATAATAATAATAATAATAATAATAATAATAATAATAATAATAATAATAATAAGTAAGTAATACCAATGGGTAACAATTTTTAAGCCATCGTGTCTCCCACAATGTGTTTTATTTACTATACCTATCTGTGTTGTTACCATAGTCATGAACGACCAAACTCTAATTCCATAGAGCGACTTTTCGTCGAGGGAGCATGTAAACGAAGCTGTATACGGTATTTATTTATATAATATAAAGTGTTCGAAAGGGGCTAGGGGTCTAGCCTGCGAGTTTGTACACATATTTCCGGGACACCATGTATATATATATTAATATATATATATATATATATATATATTATATATATATATATATATATATAATATATATATATATATTATATATATAAATTATAATATATATATAATATATATATATAGTGATAGATTAGCACGTTAAGCTGTTAAAGGCTAATAAACGAAGTAACTTTTAGTAGAAACTGCTAACCAAAGGTTAGGTTTCATTTTTCATTAACTTTTAAACCTCTATTGAAAATATTTCTTAATGTCCGTTAAATTTAACATTTTCTCAGTAGCAAAATACTGAAAACTGGTTCTGCTCAGCAGATGAAATAAAAAGGACATATTGCTTATAGATTTTGACGTTGAAAGTGGTGTTGTATATTTTTAGAGTCAAATATGGAATTCTACTCTATATTTGTCTAAAGGATTTTTGGGTTGAAGGTTCTTTTGTAAGATTGGCCTGATGTCTTTTTAATCGCTTTTTCTGCAAGCCCAAGTTGTCCCAATTTCTTTATCCAATTTGTCTTCTCCATCTTCGTCTGACAAGATACTATAAGAAAGAATTTCTCAAACTGGTGAATTGCCTGACTCTGACCCAGATTCCTGTTCAGTAATATTATTCATTTTATGTCCGAGTTTCACCAGAAATGCAATTCCTTTAACCTTTTGAATGTCAGACCTTTCAGTTCTGAGAAGTTCTGGAACTATGGATAATGACAGGAGGTCAGATGTCACAAAATATTTGTTCAAGTTAAAATTTATTCCTTATTTATATGGAATATTTCATGTCATTTGCTTAAATCTCTTTTTTATTTTCAAAAGCATTAATTGCATTATTTTCGGTATATGCCAGTAGTGTAAAACAAAAAAAGTAGACGAATCGGAAACAAATGCTACAAAGTTTTAATGGCTTCATTGTGACCCATATGCCTAGTCCTGGTTTTTCCCCCCCGGCGGAGGTTGTATTTAAGTGGGTTATATCATTTCGCCCAAAATGGGACCAGCAGTCCAGCATGTATTCCTATATATACCTTGTGCTCTTTGTAGTTTTTTGAATATAGGATATGAGATAGTTGTCTGCTCTAAACCAATTATCACCATAAATATA
>JABUQX010012738.1:0-17500 GCA_015478945.1 Trachelipus rathkii | reverse complement strand
GTTTTAATATATATATATATATATTTGAAATTAATATAAATATTACAAATAAGTATATAATAATAAGTATATAGTATATATATTATATATATATATTATATACTATATACTATATATTATTATAATACTAAATTTAACCAGAAATTCAGGCATCGGAAAGAATTGGAGTATAGAAGAGAATATTTTTCCACAATAACAGAATTAGTTTATAGTAGCAGGAAAGAAGGAAGCACCGCAGCGATACTAGCCTGGAGTTACCAATATCTACACAAAACTCTTGTATAGCGCAAGACTCACAAACGTAATGATATTATACCCCATATTGTTCTACGAGGGTACGTATACTAGATAAGATAGTTTAGGTGTATATAGTGATGGTGTATATATATATATAATACCTTAGTTGCATATGTCTATTATAGAGTGGTAAGAGTTTCACCTCGTAATAGACACCACTAGGCCAACTGCTATATAATTAATTAATTAATATATATATATATATATATAAACTATATATTATATATATATATATATGTTATATTAAAATATTAATATATATAGTATACCGTATTAATAGAATAAGTAGATTTATTATTTATAATATATATAATAGTAAGCCAACTCGAGTATATATCCGCTACTCATAAGAGTATATAAGTGATAATTATGGTTGAATTGTAGAACGCAACTCTCTCATGATGACGGAGTGTCCGCACAGGTGTGTGCGTCTCTCTCGGTCGAAGTCTTGCTATGTTCTGGACTCGCCGCGCGTGGTCCGAACAGGATTCTGAGAATTTGGGTTTTTAAGGTATGTGCTCGGTTGAACTCCTGAGAACCGCACGCCTTTCGAACACTTTTGTGCCGGGCGGTGCGTTTTTCGGTGCGAAGGCTCTTTGGAGCGGGTTGCGAGTGCGCCGTTGCTTTGGGGCCCTCTCCCAGTATTTCCTTTTAAAAAAGTTTTTACAGTGCTCTCCAATACATAAGGTATAGTGGTATGAGAACCGTAACTTAGGTATAGCTAGGAGAAGCAATATCATAGAAGGATAAGAGGAAAAAAAGTTATATCGCAGTCTAAAACAGGAACTCCCTAGATCGTTTGATAGGCTGACGTTACCTAGCAACGCATGTAATGTTAGAGGTGTTCCATAGACAATTATTATTTTATTGATTATGTTAAGGTATCGTTAATTAGAAGATGTTTATTTGTCAAACAGGGTAAAAGTATTGATAATCTTAGAGAACCGTCGAATTATAGATTTAATTAGAGAAGTTAGAAGGTGTTTATAGTAGAGAAGTGAGATATTTGATAATAGAAGTTTTGTATATGTTTTAGAAAGAATTTAATATTCACTCAAAGTGATGAGACCGACCTACCAATATAGCTCCTTATCTAGAAATTTATGATATATTATATATATATATAGTACTGATGTGTCCAGAATCAGTCTAGAAGGAGAAAACTCAGAATTCCATATCTGAAAACAAAAACAGCCTACCAGTTGCTAAAAAAAAAGTGAAACGGCTTGACTGAAGTTATGCATTTGTGCGTCAATTAATTAAATGCTAAAAAGATAGGTTTAAAAAAAAAAAGACACAGTGTAAAAATAAGAGAATTAAAAGAAAATTAGTGATCTCACCCCACGAAAACTTCAATCGCACAGCCAAAAAATAGTCCATTTATCGGAGTCCGTCATGGGGTTATGATATTGGATAGGGAAAAGGTAAGAATAAAAATGATTAATTAGAATACAAATATTTGGTGTGAGTATAGTAATATGAATCTAAGTTAAGGCCTATATGAAAGAACTATGTGATTATGAATAATTACTCGTCAATTAAATTAGGACTTATCTTTAGTCATGTAGAACGGGTTTAATGTTTTAAACTAAAGCAAACCAAGGCTAGTATACCGCACACACGGAATAGAGCAAGGACACGATCAGGTGACGATGTCTCGACCTACACGGATAGGAAAGAATCGGCTTAGGACTGAATTCTCCCCTCTAACCGGGCGAGCAGAGTTCCCATCCTCTGAGAAGCACAGCACGTTGAAAGAAAGCTCTCTCTACCAATTTATAGGGTAAATGTTCAGAAGGAAGGTGTACGGGGTTAACGCCGCAACTCGCGAGAGCGATACGCGTTATGGGGAAGGTTCCAGCCCAGCTCGTACGCGTGTGCCTTCGGTCGCTCAGAGTACCCCGCGTCCACAAATGCGCTTGATGAATTTGAGCTCCTTAGCAGACCAACCAAACGCCAAGTTCATCCTATATTTATAATACGTTAGTTATAGAATTTACTAAGTAAGCAAGAATAACTATATAAATCTAGGTTTTAAAGTTATTAAAAATAGAGGAAGTATATCGCAGTAGACCTTGAACGCCGGTAATAGTCATATAGGTCAGTTTATGTATAACTGTGCGATACGATAAAGATTTAATTAGATAATAGGTATAATAGTAGATTCCATATATATATAATGTATAGTCTTATAAGAATATAAGTGAGTGAATTTTCATATGTAAATGAAGGTTATTCAATTAAATAATCTTTAAGATAGTAATATTATAAATTACAAGTGAAAGCTATAGGGCGATTATAGTTTAGTAGTACACGCCATCAGAGCCCTGGATAAAAACTTTAAAATGTCTGAAATTTATAAGTTTATAATGTTTTTTTTTTTTGTATATGTGTGTAAGTGTTTCTTTACATTCTCGAAACTATAGCCAGAGAAATGTTTACAATGGGGATATGCAAGAAATGTATTGTATACCAATCTGTAGCATGTTAGTTTTCAAGAATGAAATGATTTTTTTGATACTGATATTGGTATGGTTTTTTATATTTTTTTGTTTTTTTTTGTACATTTTGCGGCGTCAGCACGTAAGCACATTCCCTCAAAACGGACGGAATGTGAGTTGCCAGGGGGAGATTCCATTCTGCCCATGTCTTTTTTCCTCACCCGCGCTTCTAGCGTTACTTAGTTATCTCTTGATATATTTATCGATTTTTAGGGTCCTCAGTGCTTAGACCGGGCCTTAGTCACCAGATCCAATGTAATAATATCTTTCAGAGGCAAAGAAATATTATAGGACACGTCTGGAAGAGAGAGATATAATGAGATAGTTAGTAAATAGGTTAAGGAGGGAATACCTAGAATCTATCCAAGTTTATAGGAGAGTTTTATATGTGAAGTTAGAGAAAATAGATGGAGGTACCGAAGAGTTTGGCACCTTTTCAGTTGGAGATTGTTATAAACAATAACCTATATCACATTCGTACATATAAGTAGACGAGGAAAGGATGTTTATATGATTATCTCAGATTATAGTTGTTAGATAATGTTATTTTTTGTCAATAGATATATAATATATATATATTATATATAGAGGCAAGAATAAGACTTATAATTTCTATGTCTTTAGTATAGTAGAATGACTAAACAACCCAAAGACCAGACCCGAAGTCGTCAATATTACTCAATCAGAGTCCATTGAGATGCTGACTGCATGGCTTCAGCTCTCAACTTTGGGAAATTAAATCACTAACTCAGTCTTGTTTATTATTTAAGAGGATAAAATCCAACAATATATCATTCACATTCTTGAGCTTTTATAATAGAAGAGTATCCCTATGGGACATAACGATTAATTATATATATATATATTATATATATAATATATATATATTTAATTATATTATATATATATATATATATATTATATATAATTAATATATTATATATTATTAAATATATATTTAATATAATATAAATAATAATATTTTATATTATTTATTATATATATTTAATATTAATATATCATATTAATATATTATATTATTATATATATATATATATTATTATATATTATTAATTTATATAATATTATAGAAATGCGTAAAAATTCAAATTTACAATGGTATATAAATTATATCAAAATTATATTATATCCCTATATAGTAATAATAGATCTACTCCTTATAACACAATAGGAATTCCCCATAATATGATTGTCAAAATTATATTTTAATTATTTATTAATTATGACCAATATAATTTATAGAGATTATAGTAATAGAATAGTACTAAATATATAGAAAACTAATATACATCTATAATCTTATCATAACTAATCCTCATTATTTTTTTACATTAATATATCAAAGTATAAGAAGTGGATGCGGTATTTATATAATGCGGGTTATTATATTTATAATATATAATGCGTAGTAACTAATGGTCTAAATTTAGCTATTGTTTAGCGAGGATAGTATTAATTGCGGAATTTACATGATTATTATCCTATGTAGTAATCTAGAGTCTAATAATTAATAATTAAGATATATTATATATATTAACAATTAATTAATATATATATATATATAAATATATTAATATATTAAATATTATAGTATATATATATTATTATATATATATATATTATATATATAATATTATATATATTTAATATATATATTAAGTATATATATATATATATATATATATATTAAGATATATATTAATATATTATATTGAGCAGATACTTACTATATAACGCCCACGCGGTAAATCGGAAGACGTCAGAATTTCAAAAATAAAATTCACAGGTAGACCTATATGATTAACTGTTAAATAGATTTCTAGCGCGGTAAAATGGAATTTTTTTTTTTTTAGTTAGGTTAGCTTTTTAGGTTAGGTTTAGGTTAGTTAGGTTAGATTTGAGTTTAGGTTAGGCTTTAAGTACTTAGTTTTCACCTAGGGTAGTAGTAATAATACTTTTAACGGGGATAAAATTGTTGTTTTTATAAAATTTAAATTAAAATATTAGTATCTTTTTAATAATTTATTTCCAATCATTAGAAAACGTTTACTCACGTAACAACATCCCAATAGCTTATATAATATGGAATTGAATTACGCAGTAAAAAAAAGTTCTGTAATAAATAAAATAATAAAAAAAATTTAATTAATTTACTCTCACCCTCAATAAAATATTGCAGTTCACTTCTTAATAAATTTTCCTTTTTTACAAGGTTTTTCTTATGAAAAAAAATAATATTTATAATAGTTTTCAAGTTATTATTAATCCCTTATGGACTATTTAAGTAAGGGTTTTACCTCATATATATGTTATATATATATATATTATATAATAATTTAATATTATTAATATATATAATATATATTATATATATATATAAAGAATATATTATATATATTATATATTATATATATATTATATAAATTAATATTAATTATATTATGATATAATTAATATATATATATTAATTTATATATATATATATATTAATATTATAATATATATGCAAAGATATTAGTAACATGACACCCGGAACGGAACTTCCGTGATTTTAAAAAAAAATTAAATTATAGGCCTATTTGCTGCAAAAGCTTTACTAGGGTGAAATGTGGAAAAAATAAAATTTTCTATTAATTTTTATTTTCAGGTTTAGTTTTTGATAAAGAATTTTATTATAAAAAAAAAACTTACGTGTGTATAGATCTCGTATGCTTTTAGGTCCTCCAGCTCTTAGGATTAGGCGATTACGTGCGTGCCGTTGAAGTTTTTTTTAAATCCGGACTTCCTTATACTGAGCAGCAGTGATAAAAAAACAAAAAAATAAAAAATTCCATGTCGCCTACTCACAACAGCAGGTAATCTGAAAACTGTTTCAAATAGAGTCACCCCGAAAGAGCATTTTAGAATACACTCCGCGACGTTCCGTTCCGTTTCCCCATATAACTATAATTATTGCTCCAGTACTGACCTAATATTACCTAAAAAGATATACATATTTATTTAATATTATATATAATATATAATATAATTAATATATATATAATATAATAATATATATATAATATATATAATATATATAGTGAATATATATATAGTTAGTATATATATAATATTAATATATTATAATAATATATTATTAATATATTTATATAATAATTATTATATAATAAGTATAGTATTATATTATATATATATAATATATAATATATATTTATTAAATATATAATATATATATTATATAATGATATATATATTATAATATATATTATAATATTATTAATATATATATAGATAATATATATAATATATATATATAATATATATATATATTAATTATATTTATTATATACATGATCAGCCTTTAATATTATTCAGGACCAAGTCACTTACCATAAATTATGTATACTCCGATCCTGAATATCAACTCACCCGATCACGTGAAGAGCAGCATTTGCAAATTCGCATCTATACCTATAATATAGTGTTAAGTTACTCCAACTACATTCAGACACAAAAAATTTATAATAAAGTGCATTCGTTCATCATAATCAGTCCAGATGTTAATTACTATGAGCACATTATTAAATTGAAAATATATCACACCCATGACATCACCATAGAAAACGAAGGCAACTATATAGACTCCCTAACTCACCTCAAGCCAATTGAAAACTACTCAGAATCTCGCGTAGTTTTTTTGTATCGGATGTCATGTTCCCACTTTGTCATAATAGCAATTTACATACATAGCGCACTCTGATACATATATGCCCTCGAATATCAAAGTGCGCCTCTTCAATGCATAACGTAAAATTATTCTATGAACGAAATACTTCTGATACTCCAACTTCGCATAATATATCTGATCTCAGAATGGCAACAAAAAAGTATTTATAAGAGCACCTAGACGACGAAACCTTGAATATATAACAATATTAGGACAACTTGCATCTGGTCTAAACACTTATTAGAACACTATTCTTTGTCTCAAATATTGCATCCCGGTCCTTATTTCCAAAAATCCACAAATTCAACATAACATCAAAATAGAACCGATTTGGTGATAACAAAAGCTATTCAACCAAAGTATTTGCAACGTAAGTCTAAAGAAGTCTTCTCAATAATCCACTGGTGTTAATCACGAGCCACACTCTCAGAAAGGAGTGACCTCACCAAAAACTTTAATACACAATAAATATTACGCAGAATTGTTTTAAAAACAGGAATGGATGTTTAATATTTCAATACATAAGTAATACTACTGATTAGTACAAGAAGTTGTGCTTCAGTCAAGCTCCCAGCTCACTTAGCGACATCATAGCAGACTTCTGGCAGAGTTATTAAAACTTTCTCACCTCCTCATGGACCAAATGAAGACTCAACACCAAGAGTAGCGACATACATATAGAACAAATATTTATCATCTTATGATAAGCTGAAAGTCTGAGACCTAATACTGCGAGAAGACATCAGCACTATCACAGCTCATATAGATATTTGTGTATACACACACTTTCAGATATGTATTTCTTACACACAAACATTTTATAGTTAGGCTATTAAGTCTCAGTTATCAGCAACTCAGAAGGTGTGGCATGAAGAAACAGGAAGAAGGCCCTAAACAATTCCAAATAAGTGAATGCACGATATAATCAAAGATTAATCCCTCTCTACCTCTCAAAAACCCAACCTTGCTCTAATGTCACTTACCCACACAAGAAAAGAACTATTTTCTGTATTTACACTATGGGGAGATTTTAGATTAAAGCTGGAGGTCTATTATATATAGATATAAACTTTATATAAAGGAAATATGAAGAAATCCTACGTATATACCGGACTATTAGTTATAGAATCACCAATATTAAACTACGGAAAGTCGAGATCTAAGACCATTTTCTTCTAAAAAAAAACTTTGAGCCATGATATAAATATTATTCACAAAGTAACATCTCATATTAATCAATGTTGTACAATATTTACTTAACAAAAGTTACTGCAATAGTGACTTACGGATAGTGAACTATCTGTATTCATGCTCTATATAATTAGAACTCAACTTGTTACATAAAATTAATTTATATCAAATAGGACAAGACTATTAGAACAATTTGATTATTCGACATTTTAACATTTTGAGTAGAGAATAAAGGATAGCTTTTTCTCCCAATAATTATTTAGTAAAGTTAGCTTAAGTTTTCTTGCTATTATCCACTCACAACATCGGTTTGAAAAAGAAAGACTTATTTCTCAACAAGCTAGTAGCGTACAACTACCGATCGTAGAACAAGACTTAATTCGAAAAGGGTAATTAGTATTATAATATAAATAGAAATTCTAAATTCTCATTAATAACTGAAATACTCTAGCAAGTCTAACTCCAAGTATATATTATATATATTAATATTAATATTATATATATAATTAATATATATATATATATTATAGATTTAATTATATATAATATATTATAATATATATATTATTATATAATATATTATATATATATTAATATTTTATTATATTATAGGTTATAAAATTCCGTATTTTAATTTATTTCTAAAATATGGTAGAAATTGTAGCTTGTAAATGTAGTCTATTATTTATTTATATATAATATAGATAATATTTATATATTATATATATATAATATATTATATAATAATATATATATATATATATAGTATATAATATATCTAATATTAATATAATATTAATATATATTATTTATAATATATATATATATAATATATAATATATAATATATATATATTATATATTTTTTTTCTCTCTTTTTTTTTTATAAATAATTTTTTCAGGATCCCTTGAAAAACTTAAATTTAAATATATAGTAATATAATTATAATATATTATTATATTATATAATATATATATTTATATTATATATATATATATATATATTATATTGTCTTAGGAGGTTAGGCAAAATAATATGTTCACATAAAGACGGTTGTGAAGGAAATCATTCAACCCAAATCAAATATAACTATAAGGTATGTTAGAAACAATCCCAATTTGAATTCAAATTAATCTTCTTGTTACTGAAACCAACATAAAAAAAATAAATAAAAAATATTTATACCAATAAAAATTTATTATCTAAACCTTTATATATTGGAAACAATTTTTATAATGTTTTTATAGATAAGGATATGTTTTATTACAATAGTGATCAATAAATATTTTGGTTCATTGATGTTAGAATGTCCTGTACTCTTTTCTTATTATCCATTTAGATCTAATAACTACACTAAAATTTTTAAAAGTCACTAGTGTGACTCATTGTAAGAGGGCGGTTTACATGTCCCTGGGCGGTTGCGTTGGGTTGCGCAATCTTGATGCACTCACTAGCTATCGAGTGAAACAAACACTGTACGGTATCTGATGTCTTTCGGATGTATATTTGAGCGACTCAAAGTGTCTATTATTAACTCGTGGTTGACCCTATGTGTCTTTTTGGTGAGACTTATGTTAGCTGTCTAATCAAGTATGTTAGAGTCTCTGTTCACACCTCCTCAAGGATGCTCGGTAGTGCCAAAACTCCTCGGGAGTGCGCAGCCAACCCTTGATTATTCTAAATTTTCAATTTATCATATAAAATAAAGTTATATAGTATATATATATATTTTACAATAGTTACTATACGCTATATCTAAACTATACTATATATATATAATATTATCCTTTAATAATACTACTATATTATAACCAATACCTACTTAAATACCTAACCTTAATAGGTTTGTAATTACCCATAAAAAAGCTATAAGTGAGTTTATTTATTAAATAAGAACCATATGAATTGAGTTGTATGAGTTATAATATATATATATATAATATATATTATGCTTGTACTACTTAAAAATTCCATATTTAAGCTGTAATATATTTAAAGGGTACTATATTAGTCTGTTATAACACATAAGCTATTAATGTATACATATAATATGTATTGTATCAGTTGAATTAAATATCAAAATTAGTAAATAATAATAAATTAAATATAAAAAATTTGAAAATTATTAAAATAATATATACTAATAATTAATAATTAAAAACTGTTCTTTTCAAAATTATTTTTATATATTATAAATATATTTTTCCCTCAAAATTACAAAAAATTATATAAAAATATTTTATTTTTTTTTATTTTTTTCAAAAGTTCTATGAATAACTAATTGAATACACACACATACAATATAGGTACATATATATATATATTATATAAATATATATATAATATATTTATACTATATATATATATTATATTTATATTAATAATATGTATTATATAATTATTATATAATATATATAATTATAAGAATACACTTATTAATTTAATCATATTAATATATAATATATATATATATATACATTAAATATATTATAATATATCTTATATAATATATTAATAATATAATATAATAATAATATATATATAATATATATATATTATATAATTATTATTTAATTATAATATATATAAATAATAGAATATATATTATATAATATAGGCCAGCATCCCGAGATAAAGTTTTATTACAATATGAGGACTATAAATTATTAGTAAACATTATATTTAGAAAACTAATAACATATAATCTTAACAGGATAAAAATAAATACTCATTTTTTATTTAATATCAGGAGACATTTTTACGATGCTAAAAATAAAATAATAATAAATATTATTTTTATATTCTAATATTTATTAATTTAATAAATACTTCCTTAATATTATTAATATTAGTGAAAATCTTCATAGTGCACGCTT
Organism: Trachelipus rathkii; assembly: GCA_015478945.1. Classification (NCBI taxonomy): domain Eukaryota; kingdom Metazoa; phylum Arthropoda; class Malacostraca; order Isopoda; family Trachelipodidae; genus Trachelipus; species Trachelipus rathkii. Next base: position 6,887 of record JABUQX010012738.1, on the reverse strand, counting down.
CTTAGTATATAACCTATAGAAAGATTATGCATTAATGTCTTTCGATAGAGAATAAGTTAATTTGCCAATACATTACGCTTTTATTTACGTCAAAGTTAGAGAAAATATTATATATATATTATTTTTTCTTATCTTATTATCTCTTATTATATTATAGGGGTTTCGAGCCGCGGAGGGATACAAAGGTATTTTGGGACAAAGGTTATAAGTCCCCCGTCTATTCAGTCCTTTCCCGTATATAGGCCGAGAAACCCCGAGACTCTGAATCCATATACATATTCTTGATTATTACCCGGGGTTATTGTCCGTTTTATAAAAAAATAAAAAAAATTATATTCAAACATTTTGGAAAAACTTTCCGATTACCTCTAAGTCGTATATTTGAAAGTTAAAATATTTTGAATTAGAAAAATAAATGAATGATTATCTGATCCTATTTAACAATTTTTAATATTTTTTAAAACAAAATCAATAGAGTTAAGTTTTTTTTTTTATTTCTGCATTAGGTAAAATTTATGATCTCGATTTATAATATATATTTATACTGATTTAAGTAATAAATAGTTAATTTTTTACTGCTGTACCTGTTACAGTTACTTTCTAGGTTATACTATAGCTACTGACTTTTCGGGATGCTGACTAATATTTAATATTATATATATTATATATATAATTATAATATTTTAATATATAATATATATAATTAATATATATATATATATATTGATATAATTATATATATATATATATATTTATTAATATAGTATATCATAATATATTATATAATATAATATATATATATAATATATATATTTTATATAGATATTTATATCATATATATATATAGATCTTTATTTATTAATATATATATATTAATTATATTATAGAGATATATATATAGAATAATTTATATATTATTATATTATAGTAATATTAATATATAGAAATATATATATATATTAATATATATATATAATATATTAATATAATATGATAATAATATTATATTATAATATATATAATATATATATATATATTATGAATATATTTATAAATAATATATTATTATATATATATATTCCTCCGGTATTAATATTAACTAAGTACTCCATTCAAATTTATATATTATATAATAAAATAAATATGCTCTTTTAAGCGATTGTTTCGATAGTATAAAAATTATCGTGGTTCTAATACAGTTGTTGTAGTTATATGCAAAAAGATTGTCTTGGCAGATACTTGATTAAAGATAGACTTAAACAGAGGTATAACTTTAAAAATTCTTCTGTAAGTATTTATTTTTTAATGTTATATTGAATTGTAATTTTTATGAAAATATTTTTATATGCTATTTGCTTTGTTTTAGAGAGAATGCATAATATTACGATTATTTTATAGTTAACGAGTCGTTCAACAAAAAATAAACTGAGTATTGTCCGGTGTTCGTTTGCGTCTGATAGAATAAATCGTTAAGTGGGGGCGATTGTTAGTGGTATTAGTCAAAACCACCGATACGAGTTTTATCCCTGCTAGGGTCCAGGTTCGGATTCCCCAGCAAAGGTGAAGTGCTTAAAATGCTGGGGTGCATGGAGTTTATTTTAAGGTGTTAAAGAATCTAACACTATTTAGATAATTGTTTGAACTAATATTAGTGTATATATTAACATAGTTAAAAATCATCTCAATTAATGAATCACCTTAAGGTATATATATATATATATAATTATAATATATAATATATAATTTATATATTAGGTCACCTAGGTGGATAACTACTATGTATTATAATTATTTTAATAGTGATAAAATAAAATATCCCGAGTGACTAAATGGAAACACAATTAACTCATTAATATAAACTATATATGATATATCTAGATAATAATTCGAACAAGGCAAGGTGGATAAGTTATTCGATATAGTTAAATTGTATTGTATCACGTATTTAAAGATTGAAGTATATAAAGATGGTCGCCTATAAACATTGGAGATATTTTGATGGCTATTATAGAAAGCGTTGGTAAGATGGGTCTAAGATAATTATGCCCTTGTAAAAACCGTTGTAACTATACAATGAGGAAGAACCTAAAGGAACATCGAAATCTTTGTTTGTAAGAGATCCTCTGATCCATATATCATATTTATACAATTGAAAATTGGTGATCTTAATATTTTATTTAGTAAGATAAAGTCTTCCAATCCAATAGGCTTTCCAGCCCTAACGAGGAGCACGTCTTAACTTCCATGGATCATGTTCCAGTACTTCAGATAAGAACTAATTATTCTATAATATTATATCAGGAATCAGTCTCTAACATATATATTTTAATTTAATAAGACATCTAAAAGCAACATGGCGCCAATATTTTAATTACAGAATAGTGTAATATATGTGATGCTATAATTTATATGTTCTTTTGGAAAAATGAGATAGGTGGTAGTTTATCGGAGTCTCTGTTGTCATATAAAGAGAAGGCGCATCCGAAATTTATAAGAAAGATTTCGTACCATATTTTTTTTGTAATGTTGAAATCTAGAAAATGGTTTCTTTGTTCTCTGTTGTTTGGTGTGTAATTAATCCAGTAAAAGATTTCTGGAATATGTTATTTAAATAGTGTGTAGGATAGTTGTCCTTACTGGTAATGTCTCAGATATATGGTAGAATCACTTAATGTGGGTGATATCTAATTGTGTGAATTATGGGAGGCCTCTGTGTATGGTGAGGCCAGATGTTTGGGTTGTCTCTGAGGAGATCAATCATATTTGTGTTGATATTGTCTGCGTTGGAAGTCATGAGTTTTCCAATATAAGAGCTGTTGCAGTTAAGGCAAGGGATCTTGTCGATGCACTGGGAAGTAGAGGGATTATGTGTGTGTGAGGTTTGAGAATGTATTTAAAAGGGAGGGTATTGGAGGAGGTGATATTGAAGGTGTTAGGTAAGATTTTTTTAAACCAGAGGTTATGTACTTTGTGTAGGTAAGGGGAGATCAGATTTAAAGGCGTTATTTTTAGTGTTGGTGTTATTGTAATATGTATTTTTTGCTTTACGTAAAGCTTTGTTAATGGTGTGTGAAGGATAGCAAAGATTTTTGAAGATGTTGTAAATTAATTATAAATTCTTTGTTCGAAGAAAAGTATTTAACATATTTTGTATGCTCTAAGAAAAAAAGGGAAGATAGAGAGCCAATTTTAGTGTGAAGGGTGTGGGAAGAATACCAATTGTATGTAGTTTGGGTTAGAGGTGGGTTTTCTTTAGATGGTGTATTGAAGGTTATTATTAGGGGATCATAAGATAAAAGTGTCTAAAAAGGGTATAGTGTTATTGATAGGGGTTTCAAAAGTAAATTTGATATTAGGGTGTATGTTGTTTATAAAAGTAAGGATGTCAAGAGGGTTAGTATTAATGGGGATAGCGCCGAAAATGTCATCTAAGTATCTAAGCCAAAGAGTGTGAGAGAGAAGAGGGTTCTAAAGGATATAGTATAGTTCTATGAGCTCCATGAAAATGTTAGCAAGTATTGGAGAAAGAGGGGAGCCCATACTTAGACCTGAGTTTTGCTTATAGAAAGTATTGTTGAAATGAAAGAAGTTGTGTTCAAGGGAGAGAAGGATAAGTTGTTTAATAAGGGAGAAGGGGTGAGAGAGAGTGATATTAGTATCTGTAATGAAGCGTTTGAGTAAGGTAAGAGTGAAAGGGACAGGGACAGAAGTAAAGAGGGAAGCTACATCTAAACTGAGATGTTTGTGGGTATTAGTGTTGATGTTTTTTGTTTTGTAGATGATGTCTTCTGTGTTGATAATATGTGAATTAGAGATGCGGCCAAGTAGAGGTTTTAGAGAGTTTGCAATCCATTTGGAAAGTTTATATGTATTAGAATCTATGTTAGAGATAATAGGTCTGAGGGGTGTGTTTTGTTTGTGGGTTTTAGGAATGCCATAGAATTGTGATAATTTGGGGAGAGTAGATTTTAGTTCATTGTGTAAAGAGGGGTGATCAGAAAGGATGTTTTTAAGTTTGTGGTTGAATGTGTTTTGGGAACTTTTTAGAGGGTTGTTTGTAAGAAGAGAATATGTGTTGGTGTCTTTGAGGAGTGAGTTACATTTAGTGATGTAGTTAGTGTTGTTGAGGATTATTATGTTGTTTCCTTTGTCTGAACGGGTAATGATTATGTTGTTGTTGTTATTAAGGAGAGAAGAAAGTGCAGTGTGGAATTTTTGAGGGCATTTGTTTAGGGAAGCATAGTTTAAAATATTTGAAGTTAGCAAGCCTTTGAGGAAGTCAAATTTAGTGCTGAATTTATATTTTTATCCTTCCAGATGTCGAAATCGATGAGGAATCTTTTGATAGGGTCAGCCTGATTTATGGAGAAAGAAAGGCCATATAGCCTAGAAGGATTTTTTCATCTTGAGATAGGCTGTAGTCTGATTCTTTAATAATTTTGTTTTCGTTAGAGTTTTTCGCCCATTTACTATTGTAGAAAATGTTATTAAATTTATTATCCAGCAAGAATTTCTTTTTTGAGACAATCTTATCTATTTTGATGTGAGCCAAATTTAAAAGTTCAGTGAAAACATCTAGTGAGTTAGGATAAAAGTTATACCAAGCATGTTGGAAATCTTTAAATAATTTAAAAGTTTTGCTAAAAGTAGTTTTGATTTCCATTTTTATATGTTTAATTTTGTTTAGTAGAAGATGTTTAAAGATATCAGGGAATGGATCAAAATCGTTAAAATCAACACTATTTGGTATCAAGGTCTTAGGAATGATGAGATTCTTTAAGCAGCATTTTAAGAAATTAATTTGAACCTTCTTTATATTTCCTGAAATCATTGAGTCGTTGTATTTTCTAAACTTTTTTCTAGTAATAGCGTCCATTTTTGAAGGATGTTATCAGGCATGTTAAATAAATTAAGTTAAAGCTTAAGACGTTTTATAATATTTATAAGGGTAAATGCCTTTAAGGTAAAAAATGGACTAAAGGAATTGTTTTAAGATCCTTCTAAATTTTTAAAAATAATGTACTAATTTATTTAGTAGATAAGTCTTCACAATTAGACATTTTTTTAGACACTCTTATCTTATGTTCCCTTAATAATAACCTTCAATACACCATCTACAGAAAACCCACCTCTAACCCAAACTACATACATTGGTATTCTTCCCACACCCTTCACACTAAAATTGGCACTCTATCTTCCCTTTTTTTAGAGCATACAAAATCTGTTCACCTACTCTTCTCAACAAAGAAATTAACCTCATTTACAACATCTTCAAAAATCTTTGCTACCCTTCCCACATCATTAACAAAGTTTTACGTAAAGCAAAAAATACATATTACAATAACACCAACACTAAAAATAACGCCTTTAAATCTTATCTCCCCTTACCTACACAAATACATAACTCTGTTAAAAAAACCTTACCTAACACCATCAATATCACCTCCTCCAATACCCTCCCTTTTAAGTATATTCTCAAACCTCACACACATCATAATCCTTCTACTTCCCAATGCATCTACAAGATCCCTTGCCTTAACTGCAACAGCTCTTATATTGTAGAAACTCATGACTTCCAACGCAGACAATATCAACACAAATATGATCTCCTTTGAGACAACCCAAACTCTGCCCTCACCATACATAGAGCCTCCCAAAATCACACAATAGATATCACCCACATGAGACCTATAATCAACATAGAACACCTACACCTTAGAAAACTAACCGAATCTTTCTGTATTAAACAGCACAAAAAATTTTAACATACAAAAAAAACGATCTTCTAATTGATCCCATCTTAAACAACATCTTAAACATCCACACCATTTTTAAGAAATTAATTCCAAAACTTTCTAATATTACTTGATTTTTAGATTTTTTATAATAATTATTTAATTTTTAGATTTTTAAACAGTTCTTTATGTAACACAACTGACAGAGGGCCTCGTTAGGCTGAAAGCTATTGTGAAGACTTATCTACTAAATAAATTAGTACATTATTTTTAAAAATTTAGAAGGATCTTAAAACCATTCCATTAGTACATTTTTTACCTTAAAGGCATTTACCCTTATAAATATTATAAAGCGTCTTAAGCTTTAACTTAATTTATATATATATATATATATATATATATATATATATATTATATAATATATATATATATATATATATATATATATATATATATATATATATATATATATATATATATATATATATATATATATAATATATATATATATATATATATATATATATATATATATATATATATATATATATTAAATTAATATTATATATATATATATATATATATATATATATATATATATATATATATTAAAACTAATGGAAATAAAGAATCAGTCAGAAGTAAATTATTTGAATGATTCCTCCATTGTTAATGATGCTGATAAAATAGGAGAAGCAAAGAAAGGAAATAAAGAAGGACGCAGAAGAGGAAGAGGTTGGAGAAACTTCTGCTAATCTACTTGTTAATGCAGATTCTTCGATAAGCATTAGGCAAGACCAGCCCTATTTCATTTATTCAGATTTTCTTTGTGCCCTAGAGGAGCTCAAAGCCTCATTTTATAAAATTATCGTTGGCAAAAGTGTTTAACGAATGATTTGCGAGGTGAAACACTTGGAAATTTAAAGGCATGTATTGGCGAATGGTAGTTGTCTTCCTCTGATAGACAAAAATCGCTTTCATTATGTGATCCTTGCACACCTCTACATTTTCCACATCTATATCACTCACAGGCATTACAAGTCACGGGATTCTCCACCAAATTGCAAATTCTGGCGTCAACACATCCAGCATTCTGTTCACCAAATCTTCATTGACTATCGTCAACTGGACTCCATCCTCATTAGTTATTTT
>JABUQX010012737.1:60000-80654 GCA_015478945.1 Trachelipus rathkii | reverse complement strand
TACGCATATAACTATAGTAATTATATATATATATAATATAATATATATATATATATAAGTAATATAATATATATATAGTATATTATATTATAATATTATATATATATATATAGTGTCAATTCACCCTCATGTCTCGCGGCAAGCTTCTCAGATGGGACCAAGAACGGTTAGTGAAGAAGGTGAAGTTCAGAAGGATAAAGATATGATGTTATAGAATTTCACAAAACAGATGTGGCTGGAAAGGAGGAGTTACCACAGCGAGCAAGCATGGAACTCTCGTGGGGACGCGCATCACACCTTTTGCTGCGAGGGCATCGCAAAAGTATTGAAATTCCCGTGATTTGCTCTCTCCATTATCTGCTGGAGAAAAGTGTCTAGATGAAAGTTGGAAAGTAAATGAGTTAAGAGTTTTTGACCTTGGAATCGACCCTATCCATAGGATGGGTTGACCTTGAGCATACCTCGGATGTGAGAACATTACTCCATACAAGGATGGATGAGGCCCCTGTTCAGTTTGGGTAACTGTGCAGATGAAAAGTATTCCCGCAATCTGCACAGAACACTCAGATTCTTAGAAAATACTGATGTATGAGGTTTAAAGGATAACGTAATGTTTATATTCAGATCAAGAATATTTATATTGTCAAGAGACGAGAAGGTAGAACCATCGAAAGGAACAGGAAATTTAGGAGGTGTTATTGAGAGGGAGATATGGAGAAGTTTAGTTTTGAAAAAGTTGAAGTTCACAATCCTATCCAAAAAGTTAGAATGGGACTGGAAAGATGAAGTCAAGAGAAAAATCTACAGTAGATGTTAAGGATGGAACATATTTGATATAAGTGGAAGAATGAAGGATGGAATTGTCGCCATAAAGGTGAATAGATTTAGAGGAGCATTTGAAATGGTCATTAATCAAAAATAAGAATACAGTAGGAGATTGAACAAAACCCTGAGAATCACCGCAATTGATACAGAAGGAAGATGAAGTATCCCAATCAACTACAGCAGATTTGGAGTAATTTAAGGAAAAGGTAGACATGGGTGACCAAAATGGAAAAGGAATCACGATGAATGGGAGCTTAGCGAGTAGAGAAGCATAGTCCTAGATGTTTAACAATACCACACATGACCACTCATATTTCTTAACTCCAGAATACATAAAGTAATGATATGATAGGGAAGTATACCACCAGATGACCTCGAGCGTCTAAAGGCTTACTAACAATCGGAAAAATGAAATGAAATTCTAAATGGTTCAAGAAATGAGAATCGAGGATAGATCTTCAATATTGAGCATTATATTATACAAGGGAGAGCTATTGGACGATAGTTAAACGATTCAAAGCGCCTACCCATATTCGAAACCAGTTGAACATTCGCGCTCTTCCAGGACTAAGGATAGGTATTGTAGGTATTAGTGTTATGGTATAGAGAGTAGAGTTGAAATAGCACAGGCTACATCTAAGAAGCGCGCTCCCTCGATACAGAGAGATGAATGCCAACCGGGCTACTCACTTTCACACAGATCAAAGAAGTCAGCATCAAAAGCACACAATCATATGAAATTTCGGGTAAGAGCGTGGAACACTATGAGAAAACGAATAGGGGGAAGGACGCTATTATTGTCCAGTGTTGAATTAGACTCAAAAAGGATACCAATGAGATTGGCCTTTTTGGTAGGAGTATTATTAGCAATACACGATCATCTGTAATCTCAGGCAGGGACATGATACACTGAGAAGAGAAGTAGGGGGAGAGAACGCAAGCCGTTCTAGGTTGAATTAGACGCAAAAAGGAGTTGAAGAGATTAATTTTTTTCAGTAGGAGAGTATTAGCAACAATTCTATCAAAAAAAATAATTAGAGGAAAAGCATATAACGCTTATAATAATGAATCAAGCTCTTAGGTCATAAGTTGCAGGTTGCATACCTTGAGGTAAATTCTCCAGACAAGTTCCCCCTCCCTCAGGCCGAAAACCAGTGAAGTGCGAACAAATAATAATAATAATTGTATGATCCCGCCGGCCGCCGGGTGATAAAAAAAAAGAAAAAAGAATAAACAAAAAAAAAAATGATTATTAAAGTCAGACTTTTTCTTTATTTACATTAATACAAGAAATAATGAATAATATAATAATAATAGATAAATAAAATAATATAATAATAAATAACTATAATAAATAATAATAATAATTAATAATAATAATAATAATAAGGAATAATGAAAACGATATTGCTGGGATTATTTTTAATTTTAATTTAGGATTGTTTTCGAAAATTGCGTTGAAGCAGGTCTTGCCCATCTGACATGACCACCGTTAAAGAATAAAGCAAGACGTCAGTTTAACATTATTAACTGGTACGTTTATATTATATATAATATAATATTAATATATTAATATAATAATAATATATATAATATATATATATAATAAATATTTATATATATATCATATATATATATACTAGCAATATGTTAAAAATCACACTATGTAATATATAATTAGTTATATATATTTATATATTTAATATATATATCATTATATATTGAAAATATATACTATATATATATATTATATATATATATTAATATAATAATAGTTAATAAAGTATATATATATAAATATATATATAAATATATAGTATATTATTAGTATATATAGTATAATAATAATTTATATATATTAAATATATATATACTATATATATTATTCTATATATTATATACTAATATATATATATATAAATATATATAATAATATATATATATAAGTATATAAGTATATAATATACGGTAAAATTTTAATATATATTATATACCATACTATATGCACATACGGTATAATATAATATATATTATCTATATATTTATTATTTACTAAATATATATAATAATAATATAATAATATAGAACTTGACTTAAGATAGCGAACTCTAGGACATCCTCCAAGGCCAGCAATGCAACGTTATCTACGCAGAAGGGGCGCACATAAACCACCGAAGAAGCTTTCAAGGTAATTGAAATTATACATATAATAATATATATATAACATATTAATATAATAATTATATATATATATAAATATATATATATATATAATATATATAGTAATATATATATATATATAAATATAATATCTTTCCTTTTTTCTTTATCTTCCTCTTGCCCCAAGACTGGGGTAAGGTGCGGGACATGCATCGGAAAAGAAAAGCTCGTACACAGAGAATAGACAAAAGTCGAAAGGAAGCCATTCTACCGCCCTCTGTAACCATTGAATTAAGTGAGAACGTCGTCACAGACAGAAAAATCCACCCTAGACTTCATGGGACCGCGGCGGACCCTCACTATGGTAAAATCGTCAAGTAGGGGTTCATCCCTTGGCCCTAGTGGGCCACAACCATACCCCTGGCAAAACCTCGCCATTAATCCTATTATGCACCTTATTCTGCCTCGCCAAACTTACAGTTTCTCTCCTTCACAGCTTCACCGACTCAATCCACTTTCTCTCGGTCCGTCTCCCAGCCGGTCGTTCCCAACACAATGACACTAATACATCCGCTTACAACGACTTCCATTCACCTTTCAAACTGAGAGAACCATTTCAACATACATTCACTTTATTTTCTCATTTACCCTTTCTTCACACCACACCAACTCTCTAATACGCTTTCATTACTCATTTTATCAATTCTTCTCACACTAGCACACCCCTAAGATGAGATTGTCCACCTGAACACATTGAACTTTAGATTAATACTTCTTGACCATAGGCTCACTACCATACAATAACACAAGGTAACAACATACCCTCATGTAAACCTAGCGCACTCAGACTTAGTCCCTTCTGTACATTCACCAACGATTTTAATTGGCACCAGCAAGCCTTCCTGCCATTCCACGAACTTCCTACTACACTCTGCATCAACGTCTTTCTCATCACGACATTAACCCTAAATCTTTAACTCAGACACTGTTCCAGCTGCTTACTACTAACATAAGTTCACACTCGAGGACTGTCCTCACCACAACCATAACCTTACTCCCTTATTACGTTTACTTCAAACCCTCCTTTTTACACACCATTCCAAATCTCTCTACCATCCTCTCAAACTCTTCAGATTCGCCACACGAACCAAATCATCCGCATATAAATAGGTAGGGCACCTCACACTCTTCTCCATTCTCGCATCCTTCTAACACGATTTTCCCCCTGCCATCCCCCCTCGAATCTACTTCATAACCCCATCCATATACAAATTGAATAACCAAGGGCATAACAAGGAGACCCTGTCTCACTCCGCTATTAATCCTAACCAATCACAGCATTGACACCATTTATTCTTTCACACGCTCACAATCGTCATACATACTTTTGATTACATTCAGAAGCCTAGCCACCAACACCATAACTAATACCTGCCATAAAGGTTCCCTATTAATCTTATACGCACCTGTTTAAATCCCAAAACTAAATACAATTTAATTTCTCTTCCGCTCAGTTTTCAATCATCTTGTTTCAATGTAAAAGTTTGATGCACAATTTCATCCATCAAATAAACGGACTTTGTATTCCCAATCAGTCCTTCCAGCTCACTCGGACGCCACCTTCGACCAAAGTACCAGCATACTTCCTAACAACACTTCAAACTATTTTCCCCAATGCTACAGTCCCCTTTCTCCTTACCCACAATATAATGGGTACTATGACCCCCCTCAATCCTGGAACTAAGCCCTCCAGAACGCTTTATTTACACAACTGTCCCAATTCAATCATCAATCCCCATTTGCTCCGTTCTTGATCATTTCCACCATTTTAGTTCATCTATACTGCAGATTTACCATTCTTCAACTTCTCACTTCTACGTATTACCTCCTCCTTAGTAATAACCTCATCCCCAAAATACCTATTCCTGTTTGCACCATCAAACCACCACATCACTAACATCCTCTCCATTACTGTTAATATTGTTGCAGATTTTCGATGTGTTCTTTCCACACCCCTCACATCCATTTTGATTCAGTTACAAAGCACCAATCCTATTTGCATTTCTACAGCAGATTCCCTTCTCATTCTCATTCTACCCTTTCGCGCTTCCCTCCAGAAGAGCTTTCCTATCCCATTGAAGTCCACATTCTCCCTTCCAACTGTTCATTACCTCTCTTTCTCCTACGTATAGCATCTTTTAGTATCTTCTTTTTTCCTCCTTAATAATTCCCAAGCATCTTTCTTTTGAGACTTCCATCATTTGCTTATCAGACATGCACCAGGCTTCTTTTACCTTTAACGCGCATCATACCTCGTTTCATTCCACGCATTCACTGGTTAACATTCTTACTTCCTACTTGAGCACAACATCCACATACTTCTTTGCACTGCTAACAATTATTGCTCTCCTTCATTGCCCCCAGATTTGTTCAGTATCGACTTGTTCACATTCAACCGAGTTTACTTGCGAGCTCTCTTACAACTTCTCCTTATATGTCTTATTCACTTCAACTAATCTCACGTCTTAATTTTCACCATACTTCCTTCCGTAGTCAACCTTCCTCTCCATCCCAAGCCCCACTAAGCTTAATTTTAACATAGAACGTACATAATGATCCATAACTGCCATTCCCTAAACCCCTGCACAGATTTAACATCCAAGCACATCTTCAACCATCTCCTTCTCACCACACGAATATTACAATCATATCTTTTTCACTTCGATACCATCTCTACCTATACCAACTCTATAATATACTTAGGATTACTCTTGTGTTTAAAGAAAAGTATTCCTTACACACATACTCTCTCTTCACAGAATCATCACCTTCCTACTCAATATTCTCAGTTTATCCTCGCCACCCGCAAGAATCCAACCTGTTGATACTATCCCTTTTTGGATCACCTATCAAACCATGTCAGGTCCCCCAAATCTATCAATCTGAAGCTCCTACTCACCCCATCCAGTAAACACGATTCAGCAGTATCCCACAAATAATTGTACTCTCTTCAACGTGTTCCCTCGAAATGGACCATACGTCACAACCACACAACCTTGACCTTTTCAAACTTAAATTTAACCGATTAGATCTCTAGGACTCGACACCACAAAGTCTACATAGCTTGTACCTCAGGGTCATCATCCAAATTGCAAACCTCTTGCTCTCCTCTCTCATTCCTTTCCCACCAAAAGCCACTATACATTTCACAACCAACGACTCTTTCACCCGGTGTTCCTTCATCTTGTTCAGTCTAAGAGAGCAAAATCAAATATTTCCAATTATCCGTAAATACATCCACACTCTCTCCTCTTTCCTCAACATTTATTCTCATGACATTCCATGATACCCATAGCGATTTCTACAATTTCTCCGAAAGATAGAAGCCGTTTACGGCGATCCGACCTTTTCCGAGACCTGCATTAGCATTCCTGGCCAGAGATAGATGGTAGTAGGCACCAACCCAACTCACGTCCTTAGTCGACTCTTAGCGGACACGCAGTGACCCAACGGATGTGGGCAGATTCTTTCTCCCTTCGGTAGCATAACGGATAGAAGGAAACTGTCTCCGCTTGTTGGATGAGACAGGCTTTGAATCCACCTGCGCAGATCTAAAAAAGAAAATTCTCTAGAAAGTGAGCCCTCCCCCCCCCCTCGAATTGAGCAATGTGAGGTGAGTACACTTTTAATTGAAAATGAAAAAAAAAAAGATTTATATTTTAATAAAATTGTCAGAGAACTTACCAAGGAATGAAAGAGCCCGAATGAAGACAAGTAAAGAACTTTCCCTGAACGGACGATGTAATGAGGCGAAGGTGGCGCTACACCAGTCGCTCTCCATTGCAAGACCAAAGTATATTGGAGAGCGATGCAACAATACTTGCGATGGCAGGAAAAGATGTAGAAGAGTTGACCAGTTCACCTTTCAATTGTCATTATGGAGTGGCTGTGTATTTCATTTCAAGGAAGAAAGATCAAAGCAAATGAAGGTGGCGTGAAGAAGTTCAAGACTCATTTAGAAACTCCATACCTTGTTGAAGTTGTTTGATCTGACTGCGTAATTTCATTGAAATTTATGAGATAGATGGTTTTTAGCTTTTTTGAGAGTAGAGAATGATTATGTCTCCTAGAAAATTGAATATCGGTAAATCAACTGGTAAGTGTTGAAAGGAACCATTTTTATCTTTCGATAATTTTTATCTTTCAAGATTACACTCACAACATTCGTTATTCACTGCTGGGTAGATTCTTTCTCAAAAAATAATAATAAGAAATGTTAAGTGGATTCACATATGAGTAGATACTGGGGGAAGTGACAGATAGAAAGATCACTAATGAGAAGAGACTTAGGAGTAAAACAGAACCCTGTGCAATACCACTACTAGGGAATTTAGAGGGTGAATGGAGGCTCACTACAATAATTGGTGTAAATCTAACGTCTTAGAGATAAAATTAATGTGTAAAACATTAAAAAGACGTAGTTGAAAATCCAGGCTTTGTACTAGACTCTTCTGAAAGTGTTTTGCTATTTACAGTGCTTCATCAAAAGACTGCTTATGTTCAAGGGTAGAAAGCTAAAATCTGAGAAAAAGGAAAGAAGATGCCATATTTTTCTTAACAGTTGACACCACCGCTCACGGATCGAGCCCCATTCAAATACGAGTAATATGAGAAAATATTAAAAGAGATTTCAAATTTTTCATTTTTAGTATAAATAACAAACATAAAAAAAGTTTGAGGTTCCGATAAATGTAGCTCAATCGGTGGAGCGATAGAGTCGCAAGGCAAAGGATTAGGGTTTGATCCCACTACCGGATCATAGGTAGTAATTACCTAGACCAAGGCAATGCCATTGAGTTGTAAACTTTTAAAATAAATAAATAAATGAACAAATACTACGTTGTTCCGAAGAAAGAATTTTTTCCCGCCAAATTCTCGATTATTATTATTATTATTTTTATTTTTCAGGATTTGGAAGAATGGATTGAAGGATCAGGTGAAGAAGGATTTATCATTATAGTAATGTAGTATAAAATACATAAATAAATAATAATATAATCTATATCATAATATATATACATAAAATTAATAAATATATATAAGATACACAATACATAAATATATAAATATATATATATATATACGGAATATAATATATATATAATATATATATATAATATGTAATATATATATATATATATATATATAATAATATATATATATTATATATCAATTAGACTATATATATACTATATACTATATTATATATATATATATATAATATTAAATAACTGTCCAAGACTTAGGTAAATATATATAAATTATATAAATATAAAATAATATATATAAGATAAATAATTATATTAAATTTATATAATAGTATATAATATATATTATATAATATATATAGATATAATATATGTATATATAATATATAAATATGTATATAATATATATTATATAATAGATAATAAAATATAGTTAAGTGTTTGAATCAATCCCCACAAATGAAAACTAAAAAAAATAAGGTAATTAAAATCATATTGAGAAAAATGTGTTTAAAATTTTTAATTCAAAAATAATTTTAAAGAATGTTAATGTGTCATTTATGAAAAGTAGAAATATTAACTTTATATACATATAAAAATTATATATATAATAAATATATATATTATATATTTATTATATAATATATATATAATATAATATAATAAATATATTAATTATATATATAATATATATAATATATATTATATATAAAATATATATATCAATATATATAATATAGGATGAAATGCACTTTAAACGACAAAATCGCGAAAGCCATATCTTGAAAACTATTTGCTACATTAAAATATATATTTTGGAATACATAAAAAATATATTAAGAAAATCTAAAAAAAAAAATTCTTTATCTTGAAAAGTACTATAGCTATAATATTTTTGGAATCCTTTTAAAATTTAGTTAGGAAAATACAAAGTAAAATATTTTTTAAAACTAAAAATACCAGGTAAACCGGAAGTTGAAGATCGGGCTCTCGGCTCGGGATACGGTATACAATCTCCCTCCGGGAGGTCTCTCGAACACCGCCTTTGGATTTGGTCGGCGGGGTTCCCTACCGCCCCCTCCCCTACGGGTATAGAAAACGTCCCCTCTTTCCCCGCTCGAGCCCCCTAATGCCCGTGTAATACTTAAAATAATTAATATAAAATATTATAATATAATCATATATATGTAATATATAAAGTAAGAATATAATTATATATAGTAATATATATTATATATAAATATTCTTCAACAAATAAAAATAGCCAATATATTTTTTTATTATTATTATTCTTTTTTTACATTTTCCTAACCAAAATTTTACAAGGACTTCCAAAAATGATTCTTTTGCTGTAGCTATGTAAGTTTTAATGATACTTTTTCCGCAATAAAATTTGCAGGATCCAACAAATATTAATCGTCTCTTCCCTGTAGCTATTGATTTTTGATATAGGATCGATGATTTGTGGTTAAACCAAATATCACTATAATATATAGTAAATAATATATATTATAAAATATTATAATATTAATATATATATATATTATATATAATATATATATAGTAAGATCGTACATATATATATATATATTAATAATAATATATAATATAAATATATAAATAATATATAGATATTATATATAATATATTTAAATAATATTAATTAATTAAATAACTAATATATAATCTACATCAACGTAGTTAAATTTCTCTTAGTATAAGGATATATATATATAAATATATATATATATATATTAAAAATATATATATATATATATATATAAAATATACGTATATATAATATATATACATATGTAGTATTGGGCTGCCCCACCACCACTTATCTTTCCCAGTAATTCTAATGCATTGCTCGGAAAGGTGATCGCCGTAAACGGCTTCTCTACTTCGGAGCAACAGTAGAATGGTACTGTAACATGAAGCAGGGAAATAATCGTGAGAGAAGAGGAAGAGTTGATGATTATTAAAAGGGAAATTTTGATTTGCTCCTTCTCTAAAAACTCTTACTTTCCCTAATTAAATGGTGGTGATGAAATATTCTTCTCTTGAGTGGTGGCATGAGGTGGGATTGAAAAACATTCTGTGTGCCACTGTGTAAAGAGTACGGTATTTGTGTGTGTGAGTAAGAATCTAATGATTGAATATAAGGTTGAAAGTATTGGTGGACATACGTCCAATCTGAGGCAATGTGGAAAGAGTACCGAGATTTTCTGGATAACTGAATTATATTTTGGATGGTAGAATTGCTTCAGACTGATGGTTCGGTGCTAAATGCTGACTGGTGATCAAAAAAGGGATGTATAACAGGAGGTTTTAGGGTGTCGGGAGAATATGAGAATGGGTGATTGGTTTCTGTTAGAAGAGAGGTAGTGTGTAAGTAATACTTTCTTGAACACAAGACTTCATAGTAATACTAATTGGTAGGAGGAGGATTGACAGTGAAAAGATAATGATTGATTTGGTGGTGGAAAAAAGAGATGTGAAAGTTATGTATTGGATTTAAATCAGTGAGAAATTTAGAAGGATTTATGATCACTTGTTTATTAAATAAGTTAGTGGTGTGGCTTGGATTTGGAGAAATGAAGGAATGGGGAAGAATTAAGAGTGAAAATGAAACAAGGTAAAATAAGAAAGATTAAAGCGCTCGGGGCAACTAAGTTAATTGAATGTGAAACGTAACTAACAATCGGGAACAAATGAAAAGCAGTGTTAATACAAAGAAGTATGTTGATTGCAAATACGAAGTGAGAAATAATATGAAGGTGGAAGAACAGGTGAGGCAACGATTAAAATAAAAAAGAGCTTGCTTGAGATAAAAGCAATGAATAATTTCAAGCAACTTGCCTGTTTTGGAATAATACAAGTAAAGCTTAAAAGAAAATGCATTCATAGAAGAAAAAAAGAGCTAAATGAACATTCGGAAATATGATGAAGGTACTCACAGAATAGAACCTCTTCTGGAGGAAGCGAAAGTAAGAATATAGAAGGGAATCTGCTAAATAAGGAATAGGATGGTTCGCTTCGGTAACTGGATTAGATGGAGTGAGGAGTTGGAAGAACATTCAAAAATCTTCATACATAGCAGTCACGGAAGGGGATAGTGATCTAGTAGTTTGAGTGGCAAGAATGAATAGGTATTGGGATGATCATAGTAAGGAGGAGGTAATTTGTAGAGAAAAGTGAAAATGGGAAATCTGCAGTTATAGATGAAATGAATTCAAATGATCAATGAACGGAGGCGAGATAGTGATGAGATTTGGAATTTGTAAAAGCGTTGGAGGTATATTCCGAGGGAGGAGTAGAGCATATAGACCTATTAAGGTAAGGGAGATAAGGAACGTAGGAATTAAGGGGAATAGTTAACCGAGTGTGTAGGAAAGACATATGCCTGCATATTTGGGGGTCAAAGAGTGCGTCGGAGAGAAGGCACTGATGGTGAAAACAAAAGTGCTTAGGATATAGAGGATTGTGGAAAAATCTTGCATTAAAACAAATGTGAGAAGAGCGAGACAAAAATAAATTGTATTTAGGTTCGGATTTGCAAACAGCTATATAGGATTAATGTCGAAAGCCATGGCGGGTTAGTGATATAAGGGTAGTTATAAGCTTCGAAGGACAAAAGTATAACGATAGGAGCGGGTGTAAGAAATAAATATTCGAAAGTGATCGTAATATTAATAGCAGTGAGCAAGAGGTTTTATGGTACCTTGTTATCATTTTGATAAGATGGCATAAATCATAAGAGGGTGCGGAAATGTTTTAAAATGGGTGGGAGAAATTGGAAGAATTGGAGGGTCCTACCTATTATATCAATCGATTTTGTTTGTCATAACTGAAAGAGTTGAAGTGGAGAGAATTGCAGTGGTGAAAAGAGGGTTGGGACGTAAACGAGATAAGAGCAATGTATGTGTGATCAGACAGTCCTCGGTGAAGAAACTTGCACAGTTAAAATTTAACATTGTGAGATTAGCTCCTGAAATGGAATAAGGAAAACGAAATCGAGTTTAAAATAGAATGAGAAACCTTAAAAAAAAAAGATTGCCTAAGTGAGTTTTTGGTAAGTTTCTACCTTTTAATGTTAGTAGTGGACTATGTCTGTGAATAAGTAGGTATAGATCTAATTACAAGTGTCAGATGAACAATCTTAGGGGCGTGTTAGTGTGAGAAAAAATGTTAAAAGAGAAGAATTTTTCAAAATAGAAAATAAAATGAGATAGTGAGGAAAAATGTTCAACGATGGGAGGTTGGTCACGGTGAGATAGCTGTAACGAGTTTATGTGAGTGTGTGCAACGACGTTGGTGAGACCGAAGAAAAAGTCGATTGATCAGTAAAGTAAGACTGATGAAGAAATTGATGGGGGAGGAAGAAGAAAATCATAATAGTCAGTAAAATGGCGGGAGTTTTGAGGAGGCGTTGTGCCCACCTAGCCAAGAAGAACCCCACATGACGAATCGTAGTGAGGTCCGCAGGGTCCGTAAGCTCTTGTGATTTCTGGATGCGACATCTCAGAAACAGATATCCAAAGCCGGTTGGTGGGCTCTTTTCGACTTGTGTATATTCTCTACTACTTCTGTTGCCGTCTGCATGTCACGCATCACCTACCAGTCTTTGGGAAAAAGTGGATAGAGAGATATATATATAAACATTATATAATATAGATAAATATAAAATATATATAATAATATATATATATATTAAATAAAAAACAATATATATATATCATAATTATAATTTTATATAAATAGTAATATATATAATAATCCTCATTCAACTTTCAACACAGATTTTCAAACAAGAAATAATCACTCTTTGCTAATTTGGCGACCCAGGTTGAGAAATAAGAATGAGATAAAATATGAAAAAAAAATTAACTCATTATTTGACATAAAATTAGACAACATCAGAATCTTTGTTTAATTTCTGGAAGGAATAAGTAGGGAAAAAAGATAGAAAATGAGTTACAGGAGCATACCACAAAATCATTGGGTGCCCATTTTTCACAGCATACACAACTAGTCACAAGACTCCACCAACTTCCACACTATAGTAGCATAGTGAAAGGTCCTTGGTATCGACAACCAGGGAAAACTCTAAGGTTATCGATACAACGACATAATTCATGAATTATGTTTAAAACATCTCACGGGGGAACAAAGTTCCCTCAACATCAATTATAGGAGAATATTATATCGATTTGGAAAGAAAAAAAATTAAATTCTTATCAGCTAAAAATGAAACACTATCAATAAAATCAGACTTTACTATTTATGCTCATTTGATAACACTTACGTAAATAGAAATATTTAATATATTAGAATATGTAGTTATAATTTTTTATTTAAACTTTGAATATATATATATATACATATATATATATTATATATAATAATATATATAATAATTAAATATATATAAATATAAAGAAAATAATAATTTGTAAGATAAATAAGTATATCAGATAAAATATTCGAATAATAATTTTGAAAAAAAAAAAAAAAAATGCAGTAACATCGCATTCGCTAATATTAAATAAAACTATTAATTATAAATCATTTAATTGATATAATTTATTAAAATTTATTAATTAATACAATCAGATCCCGCTTCCGCTTTCCTGCGATGTGGCGCGATATTATGTCGCGATATAGGGGCTATAGATTTGATATTAAAAATACGTTAAAGTGGAAGCGAACGCAAATGGCACAAAATGATTAAGCAATTCCAAAAACTGTGATATCCATATCGGACGGGGGGTTATCAAAACGTTAAGCCTCGCCTGGTAGAGACACTCAAACTGGTATTGCTCAATAGAACCTGGCTGTACGACTATTTTTGAATCCTAAGTGAATTCAGCTTACAATTGAAAATTGACATCATATCACAGCTGGCATTCATTTAAACCATCTGAAGAAATTACCAAAAAAGCAAGCGGCCTCCACAATTGTCATGGAAGCCTTGGCACATATCTCAATGACAATGATACGATTTGAAAAGATGAAGAGATAAAAACTAAGCAGAGAAAACCACCTGTCTATTTAAATAGATAACCTTTCATACTATTGCAACTTACTTATACCCCCGTTATAAAGCGCAATGTTGTAACACATAAAACAATTAAATCGTCACTTGTGTGCAGTTGAAAAAACTTCAACAGTCCGAATAGCGAATAATTTCCCCATAAGTGAAAAAACGAAATATAACAGAATCAACTCGCACCAGTAAAACTGGAATAACAAATTCATTGAAAAATTATACAGTCATAGGGATAAAACATATCGCCTACAAAAATTAGTGCAATATGATTGAAAACATACCCAAAAAAAACAGTAAATAGACCTGTAATTGAGTGAAAGTAGCAAAATATTTACCACGATTGAGTTAAATGCCAGGAAATACTGGCCGTCCCTCGCACTAGTTCTCCCCAGAAGAGTTTATCAAATCTTTGCTATATTGAAAAGAGAAACAGACACCCCCCCCCCTCACAGAAAAGCAAAAATTGAATGTTCTCAGCACAACTTGAAACTAGTACAAAAAGCATTATCATTGGTAAAATTCTTTCATTAAGGCGGGTGGGGAGAAGATGTGGGTATTTGTGTCCTTCCCGCACCCTGATAACACAATTATATTAATAGGTTGGCTCAAACCGAAATTTATGGTTATATATATATTTATATATATAATATATAATATAAATATATAATATAGATATAATATATATATGTAATAATAAATATATATATTATATATATATAATATATTATATATATATATTATTAGTAATATATATAAAACTCCGCATCCGCATTGCCGCGATATAAAATCAAACATCAGAAATATGGGGAAGAACGGATTAGATTACAAGAGTACATCACATAAATATAAATATATATAAATATATAATATATATATAATTATAATATATATATAATATATATAATTATATAATAATAGGTATATATATATCTCCCCCTAAATTTGCTCTACACGCAGCCCTATGACTACAATATTATGTTTATGTAATAATATATAATTAGAAGCTATAGTATATATATATATATATATATTATAAATATACTATATATAATATATATTATATATATATATATAATTAATAATTATATATATATATAAATATAATTAAAAATATATAATATATAATATATAACAATATATATATATATAATTTATATTAATTATAAGTATATTAATAATATATATATAAATTATATTATATATAAATATAATACTTATTATATTATAATATTTATATGATAATATAAAATATAAGACTAATATATATATTATTATATAAATATAATATATAATAGAATATTAATATATATATATAATATATATAGTAATTTTCAATATAAAGATGTCTAACCAATTTTGATTGTTACAATGTTGATGGTTAAATAATAATAATCATTGTGATATTTATAAATTAATCAATACAAGTCAGATATCTAAATATAATATTAATATATATAAATAATAATATAATATATAATAAAATATATATATAAATAATAATCTATAATATAATATAAAAGTAATTTATAGATATACGTATATATAATATATATAATATATATATATATATATTATATTAATATATAGAATATTAAATATATATTAGGATGTAAGAATATGAAATCTGCGATGTCTGCATTTCAAAACTCTGGCCTGGTCTGCCGGGCCGAATATTTCAATAAGAATGAAATATTCCTAAAAATAGGAATATTTATTGATAAGAATGACCATTTATTACTACGGGTCTTCACTCCGATATAACCGTAAGATTGACGAAATAGTATGGGAATCAAATATGACTTTTCTATAATTTGTGAATGATCTTTTAGATATGTTGCAGATTTAAAATTAAAATGCACTCAATCAACAATTTTAAGCATCTTTAACTGCTCAATACACTTCCTTCACTAATATAACCATTTAAATAATTATGTAGGAGATTTTTCTTTAAAAAATAGTAATACTAAATAATTAAATAAATGAATTTAAATCAATCTAAATTAAATTTGGCACAAATTTAGAAAAATGCTCAACATTTACTAATATATTTGCTCTCACTTACTCATTTGCAAATTTATTTATTGTTTTTAAATCTTCGAATAAAATCTAATAAATCAGTAAGATTATACATAGAGTAATAGAATATTATTATATAATATTATTATATATATATCATATTATTTATTATTAATTATAATTATATTATTATAAATACTACACAATGTTACCAAAAATACGCCTTATGAACTTTCGAATTTTTATGTTTATTTTAATTTTGTAGATTCCAAATATGTTTTTGGTTTTCTATTCACGACTGTTTTTGTGTACGTGATACGCAGAAGTTATGGCTCCCATTTTGAGTAGGTTACGCGTTACAAAAAAAAAACATTTTTGTTTCTCTGATTTTTTCATTGTTTTATAGTTTTTATGCAAATCCCAAATAGTTTTAGTTTTCCTCTAGCATGACGGTTTTTGTGTACTACGGAGAAGTATTAACCACCCACAATGAGACGATGCCAAAATATTCCTGCCGCGTAACACAAAACGGCGATGCAGAAAACTAAAGAAGATTTCGGAAACATCACAGAATCAAATACAATAAGAATAACGACATATTCAAAAAGACTTGTTTTAACGATTAGATATATTATAATTATTATATTATATATATATTAATATATTATAATTATTATATTAGTTTTATTATTATTATTATTATTATTTATATATTATATATTATTATATATATTACTATTATTATTATTATTCTTATTTCTCTCAGATTATAAATGAGACGAGTTTGAAAAATTTTTGACTCCAGCATTTTTCCATAGAATCAACAGTTTGGGCATTTTGCATAAGAATGGCGATTTTGATGCTCTAATCTCGAAAAAAAATCGCATCAATGTAATTAATAAAAATTTTAGGTTATTAAGTGAAGTGTATGAAACAAATTGGGAAAATAATAAAATACTAATTGGTTTACAAAAACGAATTTAATGTAAATTTAAATTGACATTACAGAGTAAATTATTAGAACATTTTCCATTGAATCCAACACTTGACTTTAAACGCGTCCTTTTCTGTTTCAAATTTGGAACGCAATCGCTTCCAAGCTATAAAGAAGGTGCAAAAAGAAGCAAAATAATACTGTGTATCGTTACCTCTAATTACGAAAGTTTATTTTAACAAAATTGCGATGAATATAAACGTGTAGGGTTCTAGGCAGAAAGTGTTTAAGCTTATATCCAGTAAAAAAATCTATTACGTCATAGCTTCCTTACCATTTTGACTGATTCCCCCCCCTTTTCCTAAAGACCACAAATTCAATACCCAAAACTATAAACACCTCAACTCTAAAACTTCCTTTAAAAGATTATTTAAACTTCATCTCAACAAAAACACTAAACTTCCCAAATGCAAAATCCCTGCACTGATTGTCAGAATTTACATTGAGAACCCGATTTTCTCGGGGCGAATATACCAACATAATAGCCTCCAAAAGATGTGCCCAATCGCCCTACCTAACAGACCTCCATAATACAAATAATACTTACATACACCCATCATACATAAAACTTACACCTAAAATTACTGAACCTTTTGGCAAAACAACTCCAACAATTAATAACAAAAAAACAACTTAAAAATAATCCATCATGAACACAGCAAATCTTTCATTTTCAAAAATTTCCAAAAATTAAGGATATTTATTTCTTTGTTTATTTGTACTCTTAGATTTATTATTATTATTTATGCTTTAATAATAAGCACGCAAGAAGATCTAATCAAACCGGAGCATGAATTAAATTGAATAATTATTATAAAAAAGATTTATTTACTATTCACATGTTTTGTTATATCAGATTTAACTTCTAGAATTATTACTTAAGGCTCAAATATACTATATATATATATATAGATAATATATATATATATATATATATATATATATATATATATATTATATAACTATATATATATATAAATATATATAAAAGTATATATATACATATATATATTATAATTATAATATATATATACAAGTATATAGATATATATATAAATATCAAATTATATATATAAGAATAATAATTTATAAATATTATATTTAATTATAATCAGGCGTATACATAGGCTGGTAGGTAGGTAGCTTCCTACCAATAGTTAGTCTTTAAAAAAATTAAATGTAAGTTTAACTAAACTATTACAATTTAATATGAAATGAAAAAAGAAACTGATTTAAATAAATAAGTAAAACCACTAGTATAACAAAGAGATATAAGAACTAAATTCATTTGGGAATTGGCTTCCTACTCGTCATAAGAAAAATTTATGGCTAGAGTCGTACATGATTAATCCAATGTAAAAAGACAAGCCAGACATAACCTTTCTGTACGAACGAAAAAATAACGGAATCCACCGAGAACGAAACTTCGCTCAGGCCGAAAACGTACGGAATCAAATGAAATTTTTTTTGAAACCTCTCTCTCTCCTCCTCCTCTCTATATATATAATTATTATATTATATATAATTATATTAAATATTTATATATATATTATATATATAATATATATATATAATTATTATATAAAATGTTAACATAAGTTATATAATGTAGATTAAATAATATATATATACACGAATGATATAAAAAAAACACGTTTCTAATCGTGGTTTTTTTTGTTTGTTTTTTTCGTAAATTCGTTTTATATTTTTGAAATTATTTTTCAGTGAATTTATTTAGATTTTTATATGACATTTCGAATGGTTGGATCCTGGCTGTTTTGTATTGAGTAATCATTCTCATCGAACCATGGGCAAAATAGTAGTAAATAATGTCATAACGAATTTTTTTTTTCTTCTAAAATCGAAATATTATAATTTTCTTCTTCAACTGAGATTTAATTTAATTTCATATATGAAAGATGAGATCTTTCAGCCGTTCTTCCATCAAATTCACACCAAAAAATTAAAAAAGAAAAAAAAGAAATCCATTTTTTGGGATTTTTTTTTTTTGGGGGGGGGTTCGCAAAAAAAAAAAAAAAAACGTACCATCTCTCTCTCTCTCTTTTATATAATAATATATAATTTAATATTATAATATAATAATTATTATATATCTATAAAAAATAAAACATATAATATATATATATTATATACTATTTTGAATACCACCTGACTATAAAAAATATATATATATTATATATTATATATATAATATATATATATAATATATATATATATACTATAAAATCACAAGATTCTTCGATGAATTAGTAAATAAGTTCCATTATTATTGAAATATTAAAAAATGAACAAAAGATATTATTTTTAAGTATATTGAAAAAGAGATAACAAAAAACAAAAAATAATCAATGAAAGAATAAAATATTTTTATAAAAAATAAAAATACTTAAAATATAATTAATAGCTTATGGAAACAAACCTAGATATTTTTTGTTAAAAGTAACGTAAACAACTAAAAAGGAATATATATATATATTATAGATATAATATATATATATATTATATTATAATTATATATAGATAATTAATATATAATAATATATATAAAAATTAATATATATAAATATAATAAATTTTCTGAAATGGTTACATATTTGTTTATGATTAAAAGTTTATAATGTTATATTAATTATATTTATACTTATTAATATATATTATAATAGTATATATATAAAATATAATATATATATATATATATTTATTATATTATAAGTATATATATAATATATTATATATATAAATATATATATATATTATAATATATAATATATATATATAATATATATATATATTATACTTTGATCAGGGCCAACATAATAATAATGATATAATATTAATAATATATATAAATATAATAATATATTATATATAGTATATAATAATATATATTATTACATAGATATATAAATATATATAATATTATAATATATTATTATAATTATATACATATATACTATAATATATATAATAATAATTATATCTAATATTAAATATAACTATATATATATATAAATAATTATTAATAATAATATATATTTATATTTATAATTTTAATTATAATATAATATATATATATATATATATATATATTATATTATATACAAAAAAAAAAATAATATAAATAATATAATATATATATATATCTACGATATATTTTAATAACTATTATAATAATATAAAATCTTAAAAATTATGATTATAAATATATATATATAGCCAATTATATAATATATATATATATATAGATATATAGAGTAAATAATTATAATATATTATATATATATATATATATATATAAAAATATAAATATAATATATATTATATATATATATATAATATAATATATATTATATTAATAATAATATAAAAATATCAATAATATATATAATATATATATATATATATTAATATATATTATATACTGATTTGAGGGCAAAATTACCTGATGATATATATATACTATACAATAGATATATCTATATATAATAAATATAATATATATATGATTATATATATATGATATATATTAAATATATAT